>OY986437.1:99709222-100016937 GCA_963920525.1 Dichetophora obliterata
AAAATAGGGGGAAAACA
This sequence comes from Dichetophora obliterata, assembly GCA_963920525.1. Taxonomy (NCBI): domain Eukaryota; kingdom Metazoa; phylum Arthropoda; class Insecta; order Diptera; family Sciomyzidae; genus Dichetophora; species Dichetophora obliterata. Next base: position 99,709,240 of record OY986437.1, read on the forward strand.
CGGAGAACTGTTGGCATCTGTGTCTGTAGTCAGCTTTTTCCCAAGCTTTTCTTTTGCTTCCTTCGAAAAGACTTTCGTGAAGTTCACACTGTGTTGCAGCGAGCAAGAAATGTGAAAAGTTAAATGTCTGCATTATTCTTCTATGTTGTTGTTGTTATGATTGTTGTAAATGATGTTGTTGCTGTGGCTTTATATTTAAAAGCATTTCCATGTAAGCCAATTTTAAGCAACGGCTGAAAATAATTTAAATAATTAAAACGTTTAAATGTTTTGGAATTTTGTTTGCACTGTCACGTGACAATAGCGGGTTGCAATGGCAGAAGTATGTTTGTATAATTGCATGAAGTGTTGTTGCGTCAGCAAAAATTCTGTTGCTTTTGTTTTAATAACAAGTGAAATGAGCAAAAACTCTTCACTGATTTAATAAGCGTGATTTAATTATATTTTTGACGTCATTTTCAGAGATTTTTGCCGATTCTTTCAATAAAATTTTAACAGTAAAAACTTTGTTTGATTATAAGTAATAACTTAAAAAAGTAATTTAATAAAAATTAAACTACTATAAATTTTTTATGACGGTTGAAGATTGATGATTGGTGATGATGATAGTAGTGGTAAGGGAAGTGGTAATGGTAATGGTAATGGTGATGGTAATGATGATGGTGATGGTAATGGTAATGGTAATGGTAATGGTAATAGAAAAGGTAATGGTAATGGTAGTGCTAATAGTAATGGTAATGGTAAATGTAACGCTAATGGTGATGGTAATGGTAATTGTAATGATAATGGTAATGGTTATAATAATGGTAATGGTAATGGTAATGGTAATGGTAATAGAAAAGGTAATGGTAATGGTAGTGCTAATAGTAATGGTAATGGTAAATGTAACGCTAATGGTAATGAAAATGGTATATGTAATGGTGATGGTAATGGTAATTGTAATGATAACGGTAATGGTAATGGTGATGGTAATGATAATGGTGATGGTAATGTTAATGGTGATGGTAATGATAATGGTAATGGTAATGGTAATGGTAAATGAAATGGTAATGGTAATGTTAATGGTGATGGTAATGATAATGGTAATGGTAATGGTAATGCAAATGGTAATGCAAATGGTAATGGTAATGGTAATGGTAATGGTAATGGTAATGGTAGTGCTAATGGTAATGGTAATGGTAAATGAAATGGTAATGGTAGTGCTAATGGTAATGGTAATGGTAAATGAAATGGTAATGGTAATGGTAATGGTAATGGTAATGGTAATGGTAATTGTAATGATAATGGTAATGGTAATGGTAATGGTGATGGTAATGATAATGGTGATGGTAATGTTAATGGTGACGGTGATGGTAATGATAATGGTAATGGTAATGGTAATGGTAATGGTATTGGTAATGGTGATGGTAATGTTAATGGTGATGGTAATGGTAATGGAAAACAAAATGAAAATGAAAATGGTAATGGTAATGGTAAGGGTTAGGTAATGGTATGTGTAATGGTAATGGAAATGGTAATGGTAATTGTAATGATGATGGTAATGAAAATGGTGATGGTAATGATAGTGGTGATGGTAATGGTATTAGTAATGCAAATGGTAATGGTAGTGCTAATGGTAATGGTAATGGTAAATGTAATGGTATGTGTAATGGTAATGGAAATGGTAATGGTAATTGTAATGATGATGGTAATGGTAATGGTCATGGTAATGATAGTGGTGATGGTAATGATGATAATAATGGTCATGGAAATCGTAATGGTAATGGTAATGGTAATAGTAATGGTAATGGTAATGGTAATGGTAATGGTAATGATAACGATAATCCTTAAGGTGATGGTAATGGAAATCAAAATGTAAATGAAAATGATAATGGTTATGGTAAAGGTAATGGTAATGGTAATTATAATGGTAATGGCAATGGTAATGGTAATGATAGTGCTAATGGTAATGGTAATGGTTATGATAAATATAATGGTAAATGTAATGGTAGTGGTGATGGTAATGGTAATGGTAATAGCAATGGTAATGGTAGTGGTAGTTTGGTTTTGAGTTTCAGTCTGAGATTGAGTTTCAGTTTGAGTTTTAGTTTCAGATTATGTACGAGTTAAAATTTAATTTTGCTTTTAAATGTAAGTATTAGTTTAAGTTTGGGTTTGGGTGTAAGAATGCTTTGGGCTTATTGTATTTTAAGCTTGTGCTTGAGTTTCAGATTGAGCATGAGTCTCAGTTTTTGAGTTTAAATTTAAGCTTAAATATTAGTTCTAGTTGCTGATTTTGTTTAAGTTTTAGTTTCAATTTGAGATTAGGTTTAAGCTTGTGATTGAGTTTCAGTTAAAGTTTAAACTTTAGTTTAAGTTGCTGATTGTGTTTTAGTTTTAATTTCACTTTGAGATTTAGCTTAAGTTTGTGTTTGAGTTTGAGTTTCAGTTTAAGTTTAAATTATAGTTTAAGTTACAGTTAAAGTTTAAAATTTAGCTTGAGCTTAAATTTCCACATTAGTTTTAGTTTGGTTTTGAGTTTCAGTCTGAGATAAGTTTCAGTTTGAGTTTAAGTGTGAGTTTCAGTTTCAAACTTAACAATGAGTTTAAGTTCGAGTATGAGACTGAGCCTTGGTTTCAGTTTAAGATTTTATTTGAATCTAAGATTTCAGCTTTAGTTTATGTTTAGGTTTAAATTGAAGTTTCAGTTTGGGTTTTAATTTCAGTTTTAGTTTGATTTTAAATTTGAGTTCAAGATTGAGCTTGAGTTTCAGTTTTTAAATTTTAGTTTTAGTTGTAGATTGTGTTTAAGTTTCGATTAAAGTTTGATCTTGAGTTTGAATTTTTATTTGAGTTTCAAATTCAGTTTGAATTTTAATTTCAGTTAAAGTTTCAGCTTAAGTTTGAATTTAAGCTAGAGTTTGGGTTTCAGTTTAGTTTAAATGTGAACTATAGCTTAAGTTTGTATTTAAGCTTGAGGTTCACTTAGAGTTTTAGTTTGTTTTTCCTTTGAGTTTGAATTTTAGTTTGAGTTTTAGTTGGTAAAGTAACAGAGTTATAGTTAAAATTCTGGTAACAGTTGATTAAGAATTTTGAATAACGTGGTTATGGTTTTAATCATTCAATTATAGAAAAGGGAACATAACATTAAACCCATCAATAGTCTTTGCAACCTACTCAATTTTACTTTAGTTAAGTACATATTTATAGAAAACTATTTTTAATAATGTTTGTGCGTACCTCTTGACGTATGAGCAACATTAATCCAATCAACGCAGTTCATGATTAACATTCACTATGTTTGCATGCTCAACAGCACAGCACAGCCTACATTTATTTTTAATATCTGGAAATGCATAAAATTTAACGCAACCACTTTGTAAAAAGTACACGCCCACCTTGAGGGCGCAAACAAAAGTGGAATTTTATAAAATCGCATTATATTGCGTGCATGTTACATAAAAAACGGAAAATTAATTCTGCATTAAAAAAACATGCAATATTGTGAAAGAGTTAAAGAGACATACATACACTTTAACATATGCCAACACGCACTAAAAGGTTGCAGCAGCGTTACGTTGCAATGCAGTTGACTGCAAAATTCCACATACGTCAGACATCTAAAGTGTGTTGGTATGTATTTGAAGAGTGGTTTATTTTAGGGCTGTTTTGGGTGCATAACTGTCACTGAATGTTTCAAATACTAAGCAGGGTACACTCACATACACACCTACTTGAACTCAAAGAAATTGTCGCAAGCACTCACACACGCAGCAAATTTTCTGCATACCAACGCATATTAATAGAGTGCAAAAAATTCACAAAGAAAAAACTTAATAGCTGGGGATGGAAAATTGTTCAATGTCATCGTCGCACGAAGCACAACAAAAAAATGGGGGTGCATGCGAATGGTGGATGGTCCGGTGGTGTAAAATATCAAAACTTAATTTGTACACTCATAGCTTGTGGCTGTTTTGCCGCAAGGGTGGCATAATCGTATTGGCCAAGGGTACGAATAAGGGGTTAATGTCAAGTGCGCATTATTGAGCGCATTTACTCGTAAGAGTACGTAAAACCAAAATGTAAGTGTTGTTCCTGGGGCAAAAGAGTAAAGCTATTTAGAGTTTAGCTTGTTTAATAAAATGTTAGTATTATGTCGGTAAAAATACGAATTTATACAGAAAAACGAATGGCTTATGAATGAATGAATAAAATAAAGTTTAACTAAGAATTTTGTTCGAATTTACATCTGGCAAAATATAAAAATTTAGAATATAATGAATATTTTAAAATGCTTGCGACTTGAAAATAGAAGAATGGAAAGTTAGCTTATCGAGAACAATATCACTTCTGGATTAAATATAACTTGCTACTACAATTGAAATATATTCTGGAAGGACAGGGTGAAGGACAAGGATGAACCATGGTAATCCAATTAGATTTCGTATAACCAAGACCACCGGAATCGGAAATATACTCCTTTTAAACAAATATCAACAACACAATGGCAATAAAAACCTTGCTCTGGAATTCGTTTACATTTTTTATAAGCGGATAAGAAAAAATTGGTTTTCTGAAAGCAGTTTTAGGTACGGAATGCATTTTTCCTGACATAATACTTTATTAAATGCGATTTAGGCACGTGGCAGGTATATAAAAGTATATATATATATGCTTCATCAGAATCACTTCCAGAGTCGTTTTTGCCATATTTGTATATCTGTCTGTCTACACGAATACGTGTGATCATTGCGAAATTCGCTATATAAGCTTTTGTCTACAAAATAAAGGTCAAATTCGAAAATAAGCCAAATCGTATAAAATGCTCACCTGCCACCCATACAAAAGGACTGCTTATTTAAAAACAGTAGAATCTTTTAAAAATACACAAGAAATGTTTTTATTGACTTGAAATTTCTCACAAAAGCTTTGATCTCAAATACGCAGAGTGAATTTAGAATATGGAACAATTAAATAAAAACCATATCTACCTCTCATACAAAGTTACTTATAAAACGGTAAAATCTCTTAAAAAAATTCCACATAAATTAATTTGAAATTCTGCACATAAGCCTTGAGCTCAGTTTAAAATTTGGGAAGATCGAAAAAAACTTCCGCCCACCTCCCATACAAATTTGCGTTATCAATATAGTGACATCTTTATAACTTTCACAAAAATAAATGTAATTACCAGATATTTTAGACGTTATTTGCATAACTTAAAGCGTACTTGAATCAAAGCCACACCTATTCCCTAAAAATACTAAAATAAAAAAATTCATAACTCCAAATATTCTTAAACACTCAGAGACTCAGAAATTCCGTTCGAAATACAGAAGAGATCAATACAAATTTTTAAAAATATTTGAAAATCAGAAAAGATTAATTAAAATTCTGAAAATAGCAATTAAAATTCATAAAGGCTTAATTCAAATTGAGAAATTTCACTTAAAAATTAGAAAAAATCAATTAAAATTCGGAAAGGGTCAATTTAAATCTAGAAAATATAAATTAAAAATTCAGAAATTCTAACTGAAATCCACAATAAATCAATTGAATATCATAAATTCCCTTTTGAATTCAGGAAAAATCAATTAAGATTAAGAAAAAATTAATTGAAATTCAGATTAGAACTATAAAAATAAAGAATTCCGTTTGAATTTCAGAATTCTACTTGATTTTTAGAACAATTCAAGTAAAATTTAGAACAGATTATTTGGTATGATTGGTATGATTATGGTATGATTTGGAATGGTAATGGTAATGGTAATGGTAATGGTAATGGTAATGGTAATGGTAATGGTAATGGTAATGGTAATGGTAATGGTAATGATAATGATAATGGTAATGGTAATGGTAATGGTAATGTTAATGTTAATGGTAATGGTAATGTTAATGGTAATGGTAATGATAATGCAGATTGTAATGGTAATAGTGGTAATGGTAATGGTAATAGTAAGGGTGGTAATGGTAATGAAAATGGGAATGGTAATGGTGTTATGGTAATAGTGATAGTAATGGTAATGGGGTCATGGTGATGATAATGGAATAAGAGTAATGGTGATGGTAATGGAGTAATGATAATAGTGATGGCAATGGCAATAGTAATGGTAATGGTAGTGGAATGGAAATTGTTATGGTAATGGGATAATGGTAATAGCGTTATTAATGGTAATAGTAATGTACTGGTAATAAAGTAATGGTGATGATAATGGAGTAATAGTAATGGTGATGGTAATGGGTAGTGATAATAATGATGGTGGTAATGGTTATGGTAATGGTAATGGTTAAGGTAATGCTTATGGGATAATGGTAATGGGATAATGGTAATGGGATAATGGTAATGGTAATGGTTGTGGTAATGGTAATGGTTATGGCAATAATAATACCCAGCTAGCACAAAATGGTTGTAATAGTGTCGCAAAAGAGTAGCCAATACAGATATATAAGCAGATATTTGTAAATGACTTAAACTGTTCTAAAAAGTATGAATCATTAAAATTAAAGTTTAAGAGCTTTTTGGTAAAATACTAGACTACAATAATCATGAATTACTACATTAAAAGCAATGTTATATTCCCTGAAATATGTTAATCTTTTAAACTGTAAACAAATTTTTTTTGTTGTATAAATAAAGTATTAATTTTAAAACAAAAGTTTTTTTCTTTATTTTTAAGACAGTTTGAGAGATTTTTAGGTAAAAAAAATTGAAGTTGACGTTATTGCGCGATATAGGATTAAGTTGCACGCCACAAGATAAAACATACTTAAAACATCCAAAAAAGTTTTTATTGTGTTATTCTTACGTTACAATTCAGGTAAAATAACGTGAATGTTGCAAATATTTTGTTTTACTGAAGTTATTTTTTGTTATAATGACAGATTTTTTAACTGATGACATAAATATTGCTGATTGAAAAAGATGTACTCAAAAAGTTTTAATATATTTTGCATACACGACTTTATAATATATTTTTCATTAAACCAGTGCTAATTTTTTTAATGTATTTTAAAAGTCACAGACAAAATGGAATGAAATAAAAAGATGTAAAATTAAATAGAAAACATGAATAATTATACACTAAAATTTTACAACAAAGTCCATTTTGTCGATGAATGTTTGTCTTTTACCTCTAGAAAACTCACGCGACACCCAAAAAATAAAAGTTTTTTAAATAATTTGGAAATAAGAAATATTTTGAGTTTTTAATTTCCACATAATAATCTTTAATATAAAGCTTAATACATATTTTTAATTTCCTAGTTTCATATTGCACTGAAAATTATAAAAGAAAATAATAAATGCTAAAGAAAATCGTATTTAATTTTATTCCAATCAAAATTCAAAGTGTAGAAAAAAAAATCAAATATGTTGAGTATGAAGTTTTGTAGACACTTTTTCCAAAGTTCTTGCAACTGAATAATAACCGCAATACATAGTACTTGCAACTAAATAAATGTCAAAAGTTGCAAATATTTTTTAAAGTTGTTGCAACTGAATAATAACCTTAATGCAACATTTACTTAAAATAACTTTATTCAAAACTTTTTGCAACTGAATTATAACTCCAATACAACTTAATAAAAACCTCAATTCAACGTTATATTTCCTAACTACATTTTTTTGAGTTATAAGTTTCCTAAAGTTGTAACAACTGAATAATAACCTCAATACATCATAAGGTTGCAATGGCTACTTCCAATGTTCTTGTAACTGAATTAAAACCTCATTTCAACCTTCTTGTAACAAAACAAGTTCTCATAATCTCACAAAGAAATTGACAAGCAACACAGAATTTTTTGTGAACAATAAAATTTATATTTTGCTTAAGCCGTCACAGACAAATTGAAAACACTTAGTTGCAGTTACTTCCCTATAACTTAATAAAAACATCTTCAAACCGAAGTTTGAAACACTAAGTTGTTGTGACATTGATATAACTTCACATAAACATAAAGCAAATTAGTCGCATCTAGGTTGCAAACTCGTTACTGTATTTAATATAATTACAATACACAAACATTTTTTATAGGTACTACAAAAAGAAATGTTGTAATAATGTTAATTTAACGTAAAAAATACTTATTTTTTTCAAAACTTTATGAAACATTTTTACAACAAGTGCATTTATTCGTACCATAATTAACACCGTAGTTTAACTAATTTGCAACAAAACGAATTTTTTGTTACAAATTACTTATTTGAAATCTTAATACAACCCATTTGTGACTAAATTTGTTTAAAAAACTGGAATACCACCGAATTATAACATATTTTTGTTAATAGCAATGGTTAATAAGTAATGGTTATGGTAATGGTAATGGGATAGGGTGTTATATGTAATAGTGTTGGTAATGGTAATGGTAATGATAATGATAAAGGTGATGGTAATGGAAATGATAATAAGAATGATAATGTTTTTGGTAAATTCTAATGGTAATGCTTATGGCAATGATTTACATTTAAATTTCAGTACATTTAAAAAAATTTATAGGAGTAGCAAAAATCTTTCAAAATCTCTCAAGCGCTTGCACTGAGGGCTTTAAGAATTATCTTAATGTATTTTGCTACGGTGCATCGTACAGTAGTCAATCAAAAAATCGATTTTTTGACCTCCCATCATCTTAAAATTAACAAATGCAAGTACCTTTTTACCATCTGCATTTATAAATAAAATGCAAAAAAATGTATAAAAAACTTTTTAATTTAATGGTTTAAAATTTCAAATTAAATAAATATTCAAAGAAAAGAACCAATAACTCAAAAACACCCAATTCCTTGCACACAATACACCCTGCAGTCTTTGTATAGAAATCCAAATACCCCTTTTTATTTAAAAAAAAAAAATAAAAAAATAAAACACAACTGCAACAATAACAGCGTAGTTTTAAATAATCTGCTTAAACAACAACGACGATAAAACATGAAACTTATAAAACAAAAACATATCGACGAAAAACAAACGAAAGACGTTAACTAAGCATTTGCATAACGTTATGCATTCACGTACAACACAAAATGCTTCTGCTACGTTAACTAAGTAGCTTTCGGTTTTAGCTTAAGCCTCTTTTTTTTTCTCTCTCTCTCTCTCGGTCTGGGTCTGGGTCTGCTTCGCTCTGCTGACTGACACTGCTGCAGGGACAGTAGGAATGAGTGCATGACTGGCGTGTGCGTCATCAAACACAGCAGCAGCGGCAACACTTTGCATCCGCTTTTTGCATTCTTGTTCTTGTTAATTTTTCGCTGTTTTTGTTGTTTATGGATTTATTATTTGCACACCGTCTATGCAAATAGATTCCGGAATATTTGTTGCTGTTTTTAATTGTTAATTTTTTTCTTCAATTTCTTAAATAATTCTTTGTATGCACAATTTTTTAATATGAAACTCAAAATCGCTGAATTTTGTTAAATCAAATGTTTAATTTTAGTTTCTTAAAAGCCAAGAAATCAAATAAATAAGTTATTTTATTTTACTCTTGTTTTGTATTAAAATTTTAAAACGGACTTTAGCTTTAGTGTATATTAAATAAATTAAGCTTTCCAGGTTTAAGTAAAATACACTTTCAAAATAAAAAACAAAAATTGTAAAAAATTAGTAAAAATTGTAAATCGAGAAATGCAGATAAATTGCTATAAAATCAATATTTTTTTCCTGGATACCAGTTTATTTTTGTTACAGTAAAAATATGAATTGCTATTTGTTTAAAAAAAAAATTTTTAATCAATACATCAATATAAAGAACCAATAATACTATTTATTTGTATGAAATAAATAAAATACACTAAGCAAAAATTTATATACCTTAATTTAACAATATCATTTTCTCAATGCATGACGCTGCAGCTGCGAAATATTCCAGGCTATATAGAGGATAAAAAAATATATAATTAATAATTTCTTATCATCGCCAATTCAATAACTTTGTTAAAAAACAAACTTAAGTAATCGTCTTACTTCGATTTCGATTTAAGCGTGCTGAGTTCAATGTCATGGCGTATGAGCGACATTAATTAAAAAACAATTTACTGCAGACTTTAACCATCGCACACAATAAATTAGGCACTCACAAAATTAAATGTGAGGACAAAATAACAAGCAACAAAAGCTGTTTTTTAATCGCCAGCACGTGCCAGCAAGTAGCGTAACGCTGCTGCACAGCTTGACAATGAAAGACGCACACAAAACACACCAAAAAAAAACCAAAAACAAGCATACCAAAATAAAAAAAAAATCAACAAAAACCACAACAATGAAGTCGATTACCTGTTAAAATTAGTTACAACAAAAACATAAATTTACTTTAATAAAAAAACTAAAGCAGCAATATATTAAATTTGCTGAATATTTACTGTATTTTTTTTTCTTATGAAAATTGCTAAACTTTTCTGTCGTCATCACAAAGTTTTTAACAAAACACAAGACAAGTTTGAAAAAAATAGAATTTTAGTAAACTTGAAAAAACAAACACAATTGTTGTTAATTTATAGACATGTGAATTTTTTTCAGTGTACAGTGGCCGACAAAAGTTTACATACAACATTGCATTTTTCATTTCTACAAAAAGTAAGCTGAAAAACAAAGTTTGCAGTTTCATTTCAGATGATTATTTAGTAGCAGCGGCACAACAAAGCATTTACAAAAATATAAAAAAATTTAACGCTTCAAAAGTCAACATACAAGGCATTGTGCATAGCTTTACAAAACCAGATCGATAAAAAGCGATAAATTTAATTTTGTTTTTTTATTGTTTTGCTTTGCATTAGTTAACGGATTCATGATTAAATTATTAAAGGTTCTTCATTCCTTTGACAACACCCGTAAATATGTAAACAAGAATATATTCTCTCTCAAATATAAATGACAACCAGGGTTTTGTGGTCTTCTCTGAAAAAGTTATGCTTCAGTGTTTCGTTGTGTATTTCTTAAAAAAAGTTGTTATTCTATGTATTTCTGTTATCAGAAAAATAAAACTAAGGGTACGTTTACAATAACTGGGGCGCCACTATTTGAAAATGGTGTTTTGTTCAGAACAAAAAAAATATGTTTGGTCGAACAAGAAATCGATGCATCAACTAGTTATCGAGTTATCGATTTTTAAAATTTTCAATATAATATAGCTATCTTTACCATTATGTAATAGTTATAAAATATTGATGTCATTTGAAAGATAATTAAATTATCTATTAGAAAAAAAACAAATAAAATAAATTTAAGCAATAATTTGAATTTTGTGAGCAGTTTTATATCACTTATGCTTTTAATTAAGTGATAAGACCGTTGTTTTCTTCAATATTTTCAGCATTGAGGTATCAAAAATATATTTTATACTTAACGCCTATAGTTTTATCTTTCATTTAATATAAATAAATCCATATTAGTTTTTTAAATTGTCCTAAGATTAATATATTTGCTGCGATGATCAACTATTTAGTTTAGTAAAATGGAAGCTGTTGACCAAAATTGTTTAGCTAAATTTTTCGACTGTGTAAATTAAAGCGTGAAGTTTAAAAGAAAATATGCAAAACTGGACTGTCAAGTCTTGACAAGTGTAAACCAAAATAAAGTTGTCATTTCTGTAACCAACTGTGTATTCAGTTAGTGATTGACTAAAACGAAATTAAGTAAATATAACACATTAAAGTAGTTATAAAATATATGATAAAAGCGTGCGGACAGTTATTTTAGTCATCTTTGATACCTGCGATCTTCAAATAAAGACGATTGTGTCATTCCTGTAACCAATAAAAAAACATGAAATGCGTACCATTCTATTTCATGCCGTAAATACCATGTGATCTGAAAGGATTTTAACTTGCTTTAAGGCAACTATGCTCAAAATTAATTCTCGAGCTAAAAGCTTTTGCAGCCGTGTATATTTATATAAATTATGGCGTCGATAAAAAGCTTTGAGTCTGCAAGCTACTTATTGTAGCTTCAGTTTTATTTTTATATTTATCCATTTTTCAAAAGAAAAAAGGGCACTTTTGACGGAATTACCCCATAAACGAACTTTTTTAAGCAAAATGCTACGAAAGCATTCATACTATATTTAAAACCATGTTTTCAATGAACTTTATTTCTAAACTAACTCTTATTTTACTAATTGCAACTTCAAAGCTAAAAAATAATACAAATATTTATAAAATTTAAAATTTTTTTGTGTTATGTGTGCTGTATACATTTTTTGTATTATTTCAGTATTGATTTATACAACAAAACATTGGCATTACCATTTTAAAAACGGAATAAAATGTTCAATCAAAACAAACAAGTAGTGGAAAACGTAGTAGAAAAAGCAGTAGTAAAATGTATCTTTGGGTATTTAGTACTACGAGAAAGTATGATATTTAGGCAACTGAGCTATATTTTGTCATTAAAAAATTACTCTTTTGCTCTCCTCTTCAATTGTACGGGTGTATATCTTCCTTCTAGTGAGAAAACTTCAAACTAATAGACAACCTATAGTAATTAAATCATGAACGGATTATGAACTTTCATTCAATTTTTTTTAGTTCTGTTTTAACCAATAATGCTCACATAATGGAAGATTGAGTTTAACTGTAAATCGAAAATTTCCATAAAAATAGGGAAATCTAAAATTTGTTTGCGAAATAAGTACAAATTTTTTATCCGAGCCTCAGTTATCTATAAATAAATAGGCATAGGCGAAGCAGTTAAGAAACAGAGTTGTCGTTGTTTCTGTTGCCTTCTTAAAAACTTGCTTGATCTAAAGCTCCTAATTAAATTCATGTAGTTATAAAAAATGTAATATAATAAACATTAAAAAGTTAATGTAAAAGTAGTTCTTTTTAAACTTATTCGTATTGGCTTTTGGTACAAAATATATGATAAATCATTTTCATATAAGATATTATGATACTCCCGATGTAGTTGAAGATAATCCAGAAGCTAATTCTAAATCAAATAATTTTTCAAAGTTAGTTTTACTTATTATCAGCAGCGTTTTGTACTCGTGCTTAGTAAAAAAAATTCTTTTTTTAGTGCATTAAATTTAAACTTGTTTGTCTATTTGATTTTTTAATTAAAATAAACTATATTTTTTTTTTATTTCTTAAAAAGAAAATCTATTTTTCTAGAATTATATTTGAGCTTGCTGCTAAATAAGTTCATGAAGCAACAGGTTGCAAAAACAACAAGTTCTTCGCAGAACAAACCACCAAGTAGACTAGACAAACTGTTTCATTGATAGCTACATCAACTCTTCAGTAGTTTTCTGTGGTTTCTACAGTACCATTCACTTTGATAAGCTTATACGAAAACCTTCTGTTAAATTAAAACAGAATTATGTGCTGTATGCCGCCTTCAAAGCAATGCTTTCTCTCTACTTTGCAAAAAGCAAAGGTTCGAAAAAGCGACTACATTGATTCTGCAACTTATCTTGCTGAAGATTAATAAACACAATTACAAACGACAAAAAGGAAAGCAACTGATATGTATTTGTATATGTAAATTTTGCATACATATTTATAATAGCAATACAAGCAGTTACTGAGAAATATATAAGTACAACGATTTGCATTAACAATTAAAACGACGTAGAGTTCGTGATTTCGGCTTGAAGGCTTCGGGTTTGAAGCCCACCCGTAAAAACACATTTCAATGAAAACAAAAAGGAATAGAAGAAAACGGATCCCCAAATCTGACGACGACTACCGCAAACGAAAAACTGATAATGATTTACGGATATGCACCTGGAATGTCCGAACCCTTAATTGGGAAGGTGCCTCTATCCAACTGACTGATGTCTTGGAAAGATACAAAGCTGATATCACTGCTATCCAAGAAATGCGATGGAAGGGACAGGGTTGCATTCGGCATGCACCCTGTGATATCTACTACAGCGGCCATGCGGAGAAGCACGAGTTTGGATGCGTATTTGTAGTTGGCAAGAGACTACGGCCCCACGTCCTGCGATTCACACCTGTGAACGAACGACTTGCCATAATCCGCATCAAGGTTAGATTTTTCAATATAAGCCTAATATGTGCGCACGCTCCGACAGAAGACAAGGACGATGAGATCAAGGAAATTTTCTACGAGCGCCTTGAAAATGCTTACGAGCGCTGCCCCCGCCACGACGTAAAAATCGTGCTTGGTGACTTCAACGCTAAGGTGGGCAAGGAAAATATTTTTGGTCCAACAGTCGGAAAGTTCAGCCTCCACGACAACACCTCCAATAACGGTATGAGGCTGATTGACTTCGGTGCAGCACGAACATGGTCGTAAGTAGCACTAGATTCAAGCATCTCAATATTCATAAAGCAATCTGGATGTCCCCTGATGAAAATACCAGAAACCAAATTGATCACGTTTTGATCGACGAAAGGAACTCTTCCAGTGTATTGGATGTACGCACGATCCGTGCTGGAAACATGGATTCGGATCACTATCTTGTTGCAGCCAAGATCCGTACACGTCTGTGCGCGGCTAAGAATACACGCAACCCTACACAGAGAAAGCTAGACGTCGACAAGCTGCAATCAAAACAGACAGCCGAAGCTTTCGCCACTCGATTCTCACTCCTGCTTTAAAGCACTCCTCCAATCGATGATATATGCGCGCATGATATATGTGTGTCCAACATTTCCAACTCCATGCGTGCGGTTGCTGAAGAGGTGATTGGCTACCATCGCCCTCGCCGAAACCACTGATACGACCAGGAGTGTCGCGACGCCACTGCGGAGAAAGAAGCCGCCTACAAAACCACCCTGCAGTCGGTTGTAACGCGCGCTGCTAAGGAGCGATACAAAGAAAAGAGGAGGAAGAGAGACGTATTTACAGCCGGAAAAAAAGAGAGGCAGAAAAGCGCGAGCAGGAGAAGATTGAGATGTATGGTGACGGGAATGAGGCCCGAAAATTTTTCGGAAAAATAAGACGCCTTGCCGATGGTTTTAAAACCGGGGACTCTACCTGGAAGAATGGAAACGGGAATCTAGTGACATATATCCAGAGTACACTGACGTTATGGAGGGAACACTTATCTAATAGCGCATTCTTTTCTGAAAAAAATTCTGACCTCACAGAATGCAGAATTTTTTAGATTCTGACCTGAATTTGCAGAATGTTGACTTCTTTTGAGCTGAGAAAAGAATGAAAAAAATGCAACATTTTTTTATTTGATATTGGCTGCACTGTTGTTTTGAATTTCGATGTATTTGCGATTGAGGTTATGTATAGTGCCGACTGCATGGAATTTTTAACAAGTACTCATCGAGCAGTTAAGTTTTATTAAAAGAAACCACTTTCATCAATATTGTTTTGGATTCAATTTAAAAAAATTTTCCAAATTGGAACATTTTGCTTCTCACAATTGTCACAACATATATAATTACTGTCAAAATTATTTGTTTTTTATTTTTATGTTGGTATTAGTTTTTTTTTTTTATTAGTAGAGAGCAGAATGCAGAACTGCCGATTTTTACAGGTCAGAAAAATCTGCATTTGTTATACTTTTGCGGTCAAAATTTTCGAGAAAAGAACACGATTTATTTTCAGGTCAACATTTTTTTTTAGAGATGATATTCCGGAAACCCCAATTACGGATGACAGCAACGAGGTTCCGCTGCCCAACTATGATGAAGTTCTGACAGCTATAGCTTGGCTTAAAAATAACAAAGCCGCGGGAGCTGATGGCTTACCTGCTGAGCTGTTTAAGAACGGAGGCGAACCTCTACTTAAATGCATTCACAAGCTTCTATGCATAATATGGTCGGAAGAATGCATTCCAAACGATTGGAATCTCAGTGTGCTCTGCCCAATCCACAAGAAAGGTGATTCCACTATATGTGCCAATTACCGTGGGACAAGCCTTCTTAATACCGCATAAAGGGTCCTGTCGAGAGTTTTATGTGAAAGATTGAAGTCCATTGTAAACGAACTGATCGGACCTTATCAGTGTGGCTTCAGACCTGGAAAGTCCACAATCGACCAGAGTTGTGGACGACGAAACATCTTGGAGAAGACCTAAGAAAAACAAGTCGACACCCACCATCTTTTTGTCGACTACAAAGCCGCCTTCGACAACCCAATAAGGAAGCACATGTACTCCACCATGTCTGAGTCTGGTATTCCTGCAAAAATAATACGACTTTGCAGGATGGCACTGAGCAACAAGAGCAGCGCAATTAAAATCGGGAAAGACCTCTCCCCACCATTTGTTACCAAACGAGGTTTCAGACAAGGTGATTCCTTATCGTGCGACTTTTTCAACCTAATGATGGAAGAGATCATCCGAGCTGCTGATCTGAGACGTAGAGGTACAATATTCTGCAAGCGTGTTTTGCTGCTTGCGTATGCTGATGACATCGATATCATTGGCCATAATACGTGCGAAGTCAGTGCAGCATTTTCCAGATTAGAAAAAGAGTCAAGTCGAATGGGTCTGGCAGTGAATGCAGATAAGACGAAATACTTAGTGTCACCAAACAAACAGTCCCAGCGTCTTGGAACCCACGTTACAGTTGACAATACCTCCTTCAAGGTTGTGAAGGACTTCGTCTATCTGGGATCCAGCATAAACTCAAACAACGACATCAGCATTGAGATCAAATGAAGAATTACTCTTGCAAAAAGTGTCACCTTGGGCTCAGTAGGCAATTAAGAAGCAGAGCCCTCTGTCGACAAACGAAAATCACACTTTGTAAATTGCTCATCATTCCTGTTCTACTTTATGAATCACAAACCTGGACGCAGAGCAGTTCAGATGAAAGGACTTTAGGAGCATTCTAGAGAAAGATTCCTCGTGAGATCTACGGACCGATCTGCGTCAATGGCGTGTACCGAATACGATGGAATGACGAACTGTATGAGCTGTACCCTGACATCGACATAGTCAAGCGCATTAAAATCGAGCGGCTTTGCTGGCTACGTCATGTTCAGTAAATGAAAAAGATGCTTCAGTGAAGAAAGCATTCGATTCGGTACCCAGCGGCGGTCAACGCAGAAGAGGACGACCGCATATTCGTTGGAAAGACCAAGTAGAGGATAACCTGAGGAAGCTTCGAATTTCCAACTGGCGTCAGCAAGCAAAAGACAGAAATGGCTGGCGCAAATTCTTAGATGAGGCCAAAACCGACATACAGTTGTAGCGCCAACTAAGTAAGTAAGTAGTAACTGATATTTTGACATATATTTGTTCTTTGTACGATGAATATTAAAGGCTGTAGGTATACCCCAAAGTGTCAACTAAAATTCTTAAATGTGCTACAAAAAATTTGTGAAAATGACCCCCATACAAACCGCGCTGTAAGACGTAATTCTACGTCAAAACTAAATTCCACTATTTTTTTTTTATTTAAGTATATTTATCAATAGATCACATCAAGATTTTTTTTAGAAATACTAAATTTTCATAAATTTACTGTAACAAATATCGTATTTATAGTGATTTTTGTCAAAAATCTGATAACTGTTGTTAAATTAAATGTATAATTTAAAGGTATCTGAAAATCTTCCTATTCAGATACCTTTAAATTGCACCCAACTGTAATTATTTATGCTTGATAAAAACTCACGGCGAAAAACCATTGATTTTTGGTGAAAAAGTAGTGAATGCAGCATCAAAAAGAAATTCGTGAGTTCCCAAGAAAAAAATTTATTCGGACAATTGTCAAAGCAAGTAAAACGTAAAACAGCGAGTCAATCGCAATCTTAACCCATTAATGACAAAGTATATTTATTGACATTTAAGGCCTTTTTCTTTTTTTTCACGCCAGTTCATGCAGTATTTCAAAGAAAAGTGCAAAATGCCACTCAGGAGAGTTATTTGTTTTTATAAACATTAAGAAAAAAGAGAATATAATTAAAAAAGTGCATTAGATTAAAGTTGAACGCCTAATCTACAAAAAAAAATTAAATTTCTCGATTTTCTAATTTTTTAATTTTTTTTTTAATTCTCTACTTACAGACCACTTATACTTTTATGATCATACGCTTCACCGCACCCCAATCCTTTGACCTTTTTTTTACTTCAGAATTTTCTGACTAATTCATATAAAATTATGCTGAAAATTTCAAAAAACGAAGCACAACGGGTTCTGGTGGTGAGAATTAATGGGTTAATACGATTTCTGAAGTACATTTCTTTTGCATTGGCTTGCCAGAATCACTTCTCATGAGTGCACTTCCCATAGTAAAACGCAAAGATCGGGCAAATATAAAGATTGTCTGGCAAAATAATAAAGATAAAACTTGTTTTTATTGTTATAATGATTTTTTATAGCGAAAAATGTTAATTACTTTAAAATACAGTTCAGTAAAAATTTATAACAGTACTTTTTATTACAAGTAAGTGTGAAAAAGCTACATCTAACAAAAAAAATATCTCTTTTTCTAAGCTTCTATTGTCTGCGGAGAGTCTACAGATTAATTTTTTTTTTCTCATTCGTGTATTAGTCATAATTTGTAACAATAAAAAAATAATTGAATATAAACTTTACAACACATAAAATGCGCGCGATCGTGATTTACAGACACGACTACGACAATACCAATAAACAATAAACAAAGTGACAACATGAAGCACAGCAAGTGTGATATCACTTTGTTGTTGTTGTTGTAAATTGAGCTGTGTTATGTTAAGTAGAGGGCAACGTGAAACTGATAATAATGTTAAAAGATGACATCAGCGTAGCGCTGACAGCTGATAGCAAGTGAAGAGAGAGCACTAGAGAGAGAGAGCAAATGAGTGCTTTTTGTCAAACCCCGCAGCTTGAAGAACAAAGCTCTGTAGAAATATTAAAAGTTTTGACTTCAAAAACATTTCAAATAAATTTCAGAGATTTTCAAGATCTCTTTCCCTTTTTTTAATATTTTCGCTTATTTTTAATGATTCTCTCACACCAACACGTGCTTAGATCAGTTACAAAAATGCTCATACCGTTAAAATATTAAATAAACACAGCAACAACAGCAATTTATAACACAATTAAGCTTAATGATTGCATATAAAACAATAACAAAAGCAGCATTTTAACAGCATTTAATAAAGTATTCAAATAACAATACATTTCAAATTGAACCGGTTTTTAGTTACTGTTTGCAACGCTTCAAAATACCAAAAATGTTGTGTTTTAAATTATATTTTATTGTTGTTTTTTCTTTTAAAACGTCATATTTTATTAAACTTGTTTGAAATTTTTTTAATTGGTGTCTTTAACTTGGGTCAAAACAATGACCTTTGAGTGGATTTATAATCTTACTTATTTGTTTGCTTTTTTTTAACTAAAGTGTTGAAACGATTTAGGGAATGCTTTTAAGAACGGCGTTTAATTTAATTAATTTGTTTATTGTAAATTTTAATTAATATTGGCCGCAAAAGCATGCAATATAACGTATTTCCTGGTACGTATACGTGATTTATGATTCAATGTTTGAGTATTCAGTGTAAAATTTATTGTCAATAAAGCTTACATATTTATTTACTTCGCCGGTTTAATTGACTTGATTATTCAGATAGATATATTCAGAGTTAGAAGGAAGGAAGAAAAGACAACACAGAAATGCTAGGCTCGATTTTTTGAGCTTTGATTTTCCTTACGTTTTATCAAACAAGAAAACTTTGCAAGAAATGAAAAATTATGTAATATGGTTTTACATTTAGCAATCAAAATATAATATAATTTTTTTAAAAATAATTTTTTGTATTAAAGACAAGTCACGGAATAGCACGTTTTTTAACGCAAGTAATGATGCATTATTATTTTTTGTTTATCTAATATTATTAGAAATTACCAGTTATAATTGATGGATCCTCTAGTTAACATATTTTCAGTTCAGTTGATCTCGTATATAAGTTGGTGTCGGTTGTGTTTTATCGTGTTATGTAAAAGCCTTTGTTTGTTATATTCGTGAGTGTATTAAAATAGTTAAAATAGTTTCAATATAGTAATTATTTAAATATCATATTTACTATACTAACAACATTAATATAAAACTGTTCGCTTAAATAATAATTGTGCATTTAAGTTGTGTAAGTTTAATTCTTGCATTTTAACTTTGTTTAACTTATTTAGTTAATGCAGTGTTGTTGTTGTTTTTGCATGCTTGCGGTGTTTTAGTTTCTTCTTTGTGCTGTGATTTGTTTATCTTCAGTTCAGTGAGTGTTGTTGTTTGTTTTTTGTTTTCTACTAAACTGTGCACACACTGTCTGAATAAAGTAACCCTGAAAGCACATTTTGCATCTGCTCATTTTTTTAAAAAATTAAAAATGGATTATTTTTCTGCAGAAAATATCGTTGCTTGTTCTTTGAACGAACTTTGCAAAAGCCAAAACATTCTAAACCCCATGTTCAGCTGTTCTGGTCCATGTGAGCAGATGTTTCATGCATCTTGTGCCGGTATATCCAAGTCATGCCTTGACGACTTAAAATCTCAGCGATCAGACCTTCGCTGGTACTGTGCTTCGTGTAGGGCACTTTCCCCAGATGAACTTTATTCAAAAATTAAGCTTTTTGGGGAAAGTCTTAACTCATTAAACAACAATTTTCGAGAAATTGTAACATTTTTTAGTGAAGTTAGGGCCGCACCCAGTACCAGCGTCTATGATGAAAATTCCATTTCGGAAAATATCCCGCTTTCTTTGTCACAGACTGTTTCTTCAGGGACACAAACAATCCTATCATCAGAAGACCACATTATCGCAAAAAAAAAGAGAAAAAATAAAAAAAATAATAAGAAGCGAAAATCATCTAGATCTACTTCTCAGGCCAAGCAGCCCTCAGCACCGCTTTTGAACAGGAACACTCCAGTTACTTCCTCGTCACCTTCTAACATTCCTTCTTTGACTAATAGTTCAGTTTTGACTCCTATTGAGCCTAGAAATCTATCAAGCTTAAGGGCAGTGTCGAGGAAAAAAAATGTATTTATTTCACGTCTTCAGCCCGACACAACTGTTGAAAATGTATTGACTTTTATCAAACATAATAAATTGTTGAGTCAAAATGCATTTTGTTCATGCAAAAAAATAGGTAATAAACCTTCCCATGCTTCCTTTATTCTCACAGTTCCAGCTGAAGAGTTTGCAACTGTTCTAAACTCTAATTTGTGGACTGATAATATACTCGTTACAGAGTTTCAGCCTAAGAATAAGCCTAGAGGGACGACTCAAGCCGCTCGTCAATCCCAAAAAAACTGAAAAGGTTATCCCTTTACTATCAAAATGTAAGGGGACTACGATCTAAGACGCGAGACATATTTTTAAAGTCTCGGAATTTCTCTGAGGATATTATCGCACTGACTGAAACTTGGTTAAACGGAAGCATTACTGACTTAGAATTGTTTGATAACAGTTTTGAAGTTTAAAGAAGAGATAGACATGCTGACAATACTTCTGCTGTCGGTGGAGGTGTCTTATTAGCTGTAAGGAACTCCTTCGTTAGTTCCATTATTGTTATTCCCTGCTCTGCTAACATCGAACTTATATGCGTCAAGGTTGTACATTCCAATTCTAATGTATATCTTATTAATGCATACGTTCCTCCTAAGAGCAGTGTAGAAGTTTATGCAAGCCTTGCGGATTGCATACAATACGTTATAAGCATAATTGACGTTAATGACGACATTTTATTGTTAGGTGATTTTAATCTGCCTGACTTGAAATGGGAATCTTCTGACGATGATACATATTTTTGTGCATCTAATTCGAAGACTCGCCAAGAGCATATATTTGTTGATAATATATGTTCTGACTTACAACAAGTGAGTTGTATTTATAATAGTCGTGAAAGACTTCTTGACCTGGTCTTAACTACAGATAGTAACAATGTGATTGTTGAGAGGGCCCCTCATGTTTTGACTGCTGTTGATGAATACCATCCACCATTGAGCATATGGTACAAATCAGACAGGGTTAATATAGTAAAGTCTAACTCAATAGATAAAGTTTATGAATTCAATTTTAAAAAAGCTGACTTTTTGAAGTTGAATCATTTACTTCAAAGTAAACTTCATGTTATTTTAGAATATGTTAATAATAACACTCTTGATAATTCAATTAATTTTTTTTATATGGAAATCTTTGCTATGTTTTCTCTGTCCGTGCCATATAGCCTCAAATTTACGAAAAATTGTGCTTACCCCTGGTACACAAAGGAGTTAAAGATTCTTCGCAACAGCAGGAATAGGGCATGGAAAAAATATGTCTGTAGCTTAGACTTGAATGACCTAGAAATCTACAAGCGTTTGTTTCTGGATTTTGAAAATTGCTCAGCTACCTTATATCAAAATTATTTAGACAGTACTAAGCTGAGAATATTGTCTGATCCGAAGAAATTCTGGGGTTTCATAAACACCAAAAAAAAATCTGATGGATTCCCTTCATCATTTAAGACCTCTGACGGATTTACTGACGATCCTGTCGTAATTTGTGGTCTATTTGCCAATCTCTTTAAAGAGTCATTTTGTTCAGACTCTTTTAATCCTGATGAAGAGTACTTTGAATATATGAACTCTACACCCAGGGTTTCGTTGGATTCTATATCCTTTACTTCAGAGGATATTTTAAAGTATATTGGGTTGATCGATGAGGATTTTAATGCTGGACCTGACGGAATTCCTGCCGCAGTGTTAACACGATGTGGTTCCGTTCTAAGTCAACCACTGTCCATGTTATTCAATAAATCAATTAGCGAAAGTATTTTTCCACTTTTTTGGAAAAAATCTTTTATAGGTCCTATCTATAAAAAAGGTTGTAAGAACGATATAAACAACTACAGGCCTATCGCGAAACTCTCGTCAATTCCAAAACTTTTTGAGCGCCTCGTGTATGATCGTGTGAAAATTCACTGTGGGAAGGTCATGACAACTCGTCAGCATGGATTTGTTACTGGCAGATCCACTGTGTCTAATCTCCTCGATTTTACAACGTTTTGCTTAAATTCATTTTATTCAGGTAACCAGGTCGACTGTATTTACACTGATTTTAGTAAAGCATTTGATAAACTGCCACATAACTTAATTCTATTTAAACTAAAGTTAATGGGTTTTCCACAATTTTTTGTAAGCTGGATTCAATCGTATCTGACGGAGCGATCTTATCAAATACGATTTCGAGGCGTATTGTCAGCTGAATTTATTGCTGAATCAGGTGTTCCTCAAGGTAGCCACCTTGGTCCACTTCTGTTTATTTTAGCCATTAATGATGTAACCCACATCATCAAACACTCTCATCTACTTATCTATGCAGATGACATGAAAATATACAGAACAATAGATGCTAAAGACAATTCAGATCTGCTCCAGTCTGATTTGAAATCCTTTGAAATTTGGTGTTCTAAAAACAATATGTTTCTAAATCCAGATAAATGCCAAACTATGACCTTTTCGCGAAAAAGGAATAATTTAATTTTTGATTATACGATAAAAGATACGTTTTTAAATCGTGTAGATTCTGTCAAAGATCTTGGTATATGCATGGATTCTAAGCTATCGTTTAACGTTCATATTGATTACATTTGTAAAAAAGCATCTTCTATGCTCGGGTTTATGAAACGCTGGGCCAAAGAATTTAATAGTATGATCACAACTACAACGCTGTATTATGCAATTGTGCGACCTCACTTAGAGTATGCAAGTCAAGTTTGGTCCCCAAGTTACAATGTACATGTTGAACGTATAGAGAGAATCCAAAAACGTTTTGTTCGGTTTGCTCTAAGGGGCTTAAGTGCAACTGATACTTTAAACCTTCCTCCTTATGAGGATCGTTTAAAACTTTTAAAAATGCAATCTTTGAATGAGAGAAGGAAGTCTGCAGATATCGTCTATTTACACCAACTCATAACTGGTGTATTCGATTCACCAGAACTTCTAACTCTTATAAATTTTAACACTAACCGTAGAAGCAGTAGAAATGCTAACAATTTAATTTACTTACCTTTTAGTAGAACAAATTATATGGCTACTGCTCCTTTACATCGCATGAGTACCTTTGTTAACAACTGTAGCTTTTTTGATGTTAACTTATCGAAAGGTCAACTCAAAAGTAGATTGAAAACTAATGTATGATTAGATCTATGTAAACGCATGGTTAGTTGTTATGTCTTGTGTTGTCCCTGAGCCCAACCCATATTAAGGTGGGTAAATTTTTCTCACTTTGGATTGTTTTGGACCGCTCTTATCGATATCATTGGGGCTATTCACGGTTTGAGCGTACTTTTAACAAATCGTATTTATAGCATTTGTTATTGTTCGAATTGTGAGCACCTCGCCATGTGACTGTCGTATAAAAAGACTGTGCAACTCTATGATGTATGTGATTATGCGGCTGTAGACAGAGCATAAAAATACGAGGTACAAAAAACACGTCCAAGGGCTGCTTTTATTTACGAGTGCCTGCGTATTTGCATTTGTATGCAAAACAACAGCAAAGCAAAATGCGCTTTCGTAAATTGGCGTACAAATAGCGGATCGAACAAATGGCAGACCAGCGTATTCGAACTGTGAATGGCCTTATTGAGATGTTTTGATGTTATTTGGGCTGGTTCTTAAGATGATCCAATGCGGAGAAAGTGCGAAAAAGCTGTAGTAGCTGAACTCTATTGTTATTGCATGTTAAAAAAAAAAAAAAAAAAAAAAACATAAAAACTAGAATAATCAATAGTCACAAAACCTTATATATAAATCTATTGCTGTGCGTTAGTCTTGCTAAGGCTCGAAAATTGCTAAACCGATTTAAATTTTTTTTTTTTGTGTTTTGTTCGCCTCATTTCAGAGAAGGTTTAGAAAAAAAGAAAATTTTGCCACACCCCCCTTTTACAGCCAACAAATCAACAAACTTTTTGTATGAACATTTTTATTTTTTAAAACATACAATAACAATAGAGTTCAGCTACTACAGCTTTTTCACACTTTCACCGCAATAAATCATTTTAAGAACCAACCTAAATATCATTGAAATATCTCAAAGATATTGATAAAAGTGGTCCAAAAAAAACCAAAAGGGAGAAAAATTTACCCACCATAATATGGGTTGGGCTCAGGGACAACACAAGACATAACAACTAACCATGCGTTTACATAGATATAATCATACATTAGTTTTCTAACTACTTTTGAGTTGACCTTTCGACAAGTTAACATCAAACACGCTACAGTTGTTAACAAAGGCACTCATGCGATTTAATGGAGCAGTTAACATATAATTTGTTCTACTAAATGGTAAATACATCAAGTTGTTAGAGTTTCTACTGTTTCTACGGTTAGTATTAAAATTCATAAGAGAAAGAAGTTCTGGAGAATCGAATACACCAGTTATAAGTTTGTGTAGGAATACGATATCAGCAGATTTCCTTCTCTCACTTAAAGATTGCATCTTTAATAATTTTAAACGATCCTCATATGGAGGAAGATCAAATGTGTCAGTTCCACTCAAGCCTCTCGGAACAAACCGAACAGAACGTTTTTGAACTCTTTCCATACGATCAACATGCACATTGTAATGTGGGGACCATACTTGACTTGCGTACTCCAAGTGAGGGCGCACAATTGAATAATACAGCGTTGCAGTTGTTATTAAGCTATCAAACTCTTTGACCCAGCGTTTTATAAAACCAAGCATAGAAGACGCTTTTTTACAAATTCTATCAATATGCATGTTAAACGATAACTTAGAATAAATGCATATACCAAGGTCTTTGATGGTAGTTACACGACTTAAAGCAGTATCTTTAATTTTGTAATAAAAAACAAGATTGTTCCTTTTACGCGAAAAGGTCATAGTTTGACATTTATCTGGATTTAAAAACATATTATTTTTAAAACACCAAACCTCAAAGGAGTTCAAGTCTGACTGGAGCAGGTCTGAATTGTCATTAGAATCAATTGTTTTCTATATTTTCATATCATCTGCATAAATAAGCAAATGAGAGTGTTTGATGATGTGGGTAACATTATTAATTGCCAAAATAAACAGAAGTGGACACAGATGGCTTCCTTGAGGAACACCCGATTCTGCAACAAATTCAGAAGACAACACATCTCGGAACCGTATTTGATAAGATCGCTCCATCAAATACGATTTGATCCAGTTTGCAAAATATTGTGGAAGTCCCATTAATTTAAGTTTAAATAAAATTAGATTTCTAATGTTGCGAAGAGTCCTTAAATCCTTTGTGTACCAAGGGCATGCAGAATTTTTCGCAAATTTGAGACTATATGGTACAGACTGGTAATTTATCAAAAGCTTTGCTAAAGTCAGTGTAAATACAATCGACCTGGCTACCAGAATCAATAGATTTTAAGCAGAATGTAGTAAAATCAAGGAGATTAGACACAGTGGATCTGCCAGTAACAAAACCATGCTGACGAGTTGTCATGACTTGCCATCCCACAGTGAATTTTCACTCGATCGTACACTATTCGCTCAAAAAGTTTTGTAATCGAAGACAACTTAGCGATAGGCCTATAATTAGTGACGTCATTCCTGCAACCTTTTTTGTAAATAGGACTGATACAAGATTTTTTCCAGAAAAGAGGAAAATTACTTTCATTAATTGACTTATTAAAAAGTAACGAGAGTGGTTGACACAAAATGGAGCCGCATTGTTTTAATACAGGAATCCCATCTGGTCCAGCGCTAAAATCTTCATCGATTGATACAATGTACTTAAAAATATCCTCTGAGGTAAAAGATATATGCTCCAAAGAAACTTTGGGTGCATTGTTCATATAATCAAAATACGCTAAATCAGGATTAAAAGAATCTGAACAAAATGATTCTTTAAAAAGATTGACCACAAATAATGGTGGAATCGTCAGTAAATCCATCCTGAAGTTTGACAGAAGAAGGAAATCCATCAGTCTTCTACTTAACATTAATAAATCCCCAAAATTTTTTTGGAACAGACAAAATACTCAGCTTCATATTATCCAAATACTCATTATATAATGCAGCTGAGCGATTCTCAGGGTTATAGGTCGCACAGCCATGGAATTCGGTTTTCGACCACAATTTACACATGCCGTTTCACTGATTACATTTTATGGACGTGTTACAAGGGGGCGTGGCACCTCCCATGCAACCGAAATTTGCGATATCGAATAGCTTTGGGGTTATAGATCGCACAGTCATGGAATTCGGTATTCGACCGCAATTTACACCTTAATTTTCACTGATAACATTTTATGGGCGTTGGGTAAGGGGCGTGGCACCTCTCATACAACCCAAACTTGCCATATCGAGTAGCTTTGGGGTTATAGGTCGCACAGCCATGGAATTCGGTTTTCGACCACAATTTACATATGCCGTTTCACTGATAACATTTTATGGGCGTTCTTAAAGGGGGCGTGGCACTTCCCAAACAACCAGAATTTGCTATATCGAATTGTTTTGGAGTTATAGGCCACACAGCCTCGGAATTCGGTATTCGACCACAATTTACACATGCAGTTTCACTGATAACATTTTATGGGTGTGGGTAATGGTGTCGTGGCACTACTTCCCATACAACCCAAATTTTCGATATGGAATAGCTTTTGAATTATAAGCCGCACGGTCTCGGAATTCATTATTCGAAGTCAATTGACATACACATGCAGCATTATTGATAACATCGTATAGCGTTAGACAAGGGGGCGTGGCACCTAAAATACATCCAAATTTAGAGAAATTCAACAGCTTTTGAGTTATATGTCGCACAACCATGGAATTCAATATTCAACCACAATTTACATATAACATATAACACTGATAACATTTTATTGGCGTTTGGCAATGGGGCCGCGGCAGCAACGCGGTTAAGCAAGACTCGAGGACTCAGTTATAAGATTTCAATATTGTGAAATTATCAAGGTAAAAGTGCCTCCACACTATATGTTTCATACATATGACACGTCAAAAAATTACAAATGGTTTTTAACTACAGATAGTGTGAAACATATGAAAATGTGGTTTTGAAATGTCGTTTGTATTTGCGTCTGTAAATTTTTGAATTAGAACCCTCTTTAATTTCGTATGTTTTTCCACCTGTACAAAATGTCAGTTTGATAAATTTTTTTATTTGAAAATAGAAGAAAAGGCAAATTTTAAGATATTTATTCAATAAATTGATTTAAAATTAATTTATTCTTTGTTGGAATGGCTACAGGAGGTCACTTAAGAGCTTTAAAGCTTACAAAAATTTCAAAAGCTGTTTTTTACTTCAATTCAAATATTTTTCGGAATGATTTGGCACCAAACACGAAAATATTAAATTCAAAGTGGAAGCACATGTATTCAGTTTTATGTTGTTTCCACTTTAAACTAAAGTGTTATACACCTTAAAATGATAAGTATTTGACTTTAACTTAACGTAGATTCAGATTTAATTCAAAGAGGAAGTAGATTCAATTGGAATACTGACGTATTTATTTTAAATGCGTTATAACTTTGAAGTAAGGTATTTTCTACTTTGATTGCACGTCCTTGCATTAATGAATCAAAGTGATTTTCACTTTAAATTAAATACTTAACATTTTTGATATTGAATGGTTACAGGGTCCGTGAAACAAAATCAAATAAATAAAACAAAATTAGCTTTTATAGAAATGTTCTTTTATTAAAATATTAGAATAAATGTGGTACATTTTTTTAAAAAATTATATGATAATTTAATATATTACATTTAGTTATGAATACGATACATTTAGTTAATGTAGTTACAAAAATTTAATTCTCACATAAGTTTTACCATTATTCATTTGGTAAAAGGCTTTCCAACTCACAATCTTTAAGCAGACTAGCGAATTTCTCATCGTCTTCTTCCAAATTTGTAACTTCATCCACACTGTTGATAAGTATTGTGTCTAAGTTAAGAACTTGGCCAAATTCATTAATTTTTTAATATTTTCCATTTTTATTAATCTTCACTTATTTAAACTTAATTTTACTATTTGCACGCACAAACTTGATCGACATTCGACAATTTTGTTGAGCAAATTGAAATTATTTTAGTTCAATTATTCAAACAGCGTGCATAAAATAATTGTTGCTCTTAGAAGACAGATAGAGCGAAAAACATAACTGTTTGCTTAACTGTTATTAAAACGATTGCAACACAATTATCCTGAACACATACAGACAAAAATATGCACCCAACTTCAAATTGAAGTATCTTCCACTTTAAAATATGGGGCATTCCACGTCAAATCGGAAGGCTTGGAGAATTTTTTTTTATTTGTTTTATTTTTTACTATGTTGATGTTCCTCTTCAACAGCCTAACTCAGTAAATTTTCAGATTTTTTCGGCTACTGGTTACAGAGATATTGCATTTTAAAATAATCGCATTATAAGGAAACTGTGTTTAAATAAATACTCATAACCTTTTCAATGTTAGTCGAAGTAGAACAATTTTTTTTTTATTTTGTGTTTTTTTGTCTACGATCTAATAAAAAATAGAAAAAAATTTGCACAGTGGGCTTGGATGCTATTTTTGGGATGTAATATTTTAAATAAATTTTTCTCACTGTTAGTGTTGTTCGATTTTCTTGAAATTTGTTTATATTAAACTTCGATTTTTTTCATAACTTTTAATCCCCATTTGGTAGTGGGTTTCGAAAAACTACTATTTTTTCTGATTTTTTAAAGTTTTGTTAGAAAATATTTTTCGCTTTAAACCACTGTGTAATATTTGTAATCATAGTAGGTCTGTTCATAAGCAATATAGTGACTGCTTAAAACTGATTTTGTGTCCTTTTCCATCATCCGATTGCCATTTTGGAAAATGTTCAGATTGTCCTGGAATCGATGTCTTTAAGAATATATTAGACAACTTATTTGACCACAATGCTGTTGAAAATATTACGTATAAATATTGGATATCTGACCCTCGTTGCAGCCTCGAGACGCTTGCGAAAACCTCATCGGAGTTCGTTGATATATTTTGCAATCATCTTGTCAGTCTTTTAACACATGATTATATAGCAAAAGAACAATCTGATTTTTGAAACAAATCAAAGAATCCTTAAAAGAAGATGAAGTTGTAGTGATTTGTGATTTTGCTGAAACTACGCATTTGTTATACAAAAAAAAAAGTCTGTTCGCGTACTTTTCTGGTAAAAAAATTAAAAACGTCAAAAGTAATAAAATTGAAAGAGAATTAACTTAACATTTAAAAGTAAACGAACGCTTTCTGGTAAAATAATGAAAAATGTCAAATACGCCTAAGAAAATCTAAAAAAACTCAGCTGCTACACCCACACTGCCATCATTTGACAGTTTTCATCTTTTTACAAGATGAAATTCTTCTGGTAAAAACTTTAAAAAACTTGAACGGAGAGAAAATGTGATTTCCTCTTTATTACCCATTTCTTCCAGTAAACGAACGCCTTTCAGGCACTTTCTAGTAAAAACTTTTGAAATATTTCGTTTACATACGACTACGCGAACAGACCTACTATGATTACAAATATTACACAGTAGTTTAAAGCGAAAAATATTTTCTAACAAAACTTTAAAAAATCAAAAAAAAATAGTAGTTTTTCGAAACCCACTACCAAATGGGGATTAAAAGTTATGAAAAAAATCGAAGTTTAATATAAACAAATTTCAAGAAAATCGAAGAACACTAACAGTGAGAAAAATATATTTAAAATATTACATCCCAAAAATCGCATCCAAGCCCACTGTGCAAATTTTTTTTCTATTTTTTATTAGATCGTGGACAAAAAAACACATAATACAAAAAAAATTGTTCTATTTCGACTAACATTGAAAAAGTTATGAGTATTTATTTGAACACAGTTTCCTTATAATGCGATTATTTTAAAATGCAATATCTCTGTAACCAGTAGCCGAAAAAATCTGAAAATTTTCTGAGTTATGCTGTTGAAAAGGAACATCAACATAATAAAAAATAAAACAAATAAAAAAAAATTCTCCAAGCCGTCCGATTTGACGTGGAATGCCCCATATATATTTCTACTTTGTTTTCACTACAGACAACTTCAATGTAAACCATGTTATTTTTCAACTTAATTTCGAAGTGGATGCATTTAAAGAATTTAAAGATGATTTCTTAAAAATGGAGCAACGTAAAATTAACATGATATTATTTAATTTTACGTTGCGATTTTTCCCTGAGTGTAACTGAGTAATGAAATGAGACTTGCAGTCATAAAGCAAACTACCGGAAAGGGGAGAACAACATCTACAGCGCCAGCTAGTTGAAATAATAAAAGAAGATAGATCCTAAACAGGGATCCTGTGAGAGATACTACCTAAAATAAAATTATATTTCAAACCAATCAAGAGTCATACCCAATGATGTCGCCTTACCACAACTGTGGTGTAATCTACCACTTTTTTTTGCTATTTTTGTCTTCTATTAATTTAGCAACCTACTATTTGCATTTTAATCAATTTAGAACTTATAAAGGAGAAATAAAGGTTAAACGGCTGCAGTAAAAGAACCCATATTGCTAAGCGTTTACTTGGTGATTTCAATGTCATGAGTCACTTTAAAGGTTGATGATCGGTGACTAACTTGATATCTGCTTCTTCGGTATATCCTCTAAACTTCTGTACAGCCCAAATAATAGCAAGCGCTTCCCTTTCTATAGTTGACTAGTTGCGTTCTGCATTAGGTAAAAGTCTAATTGGGTGTTCATGTGGACCCTCCTCCTGGAGTAAAACTGCTCCTAATGCACAACTACACGGTTAGAAATCTTGGACTAAATTTTAGTCCCACTAAAATATTACTGCATGTTTCAAATTGAAACTTTTCAAATACTAACTCATATTTAAAACTTTTCTGTACTAGAATTGAAACCAAAAGAAATATTACAGCATCAATTTTAGCTTTTTGGTTTCAATTTTAGTCTTTTTGGTTTCAATTTTAGTCTTTTTGGTTTCAATTTAAGTACAACTCTGTATTACTTTTTGTTTTTAATACAAATAATACTAATTTCTAGTACATGTGGATACTAAATTTGGATTAAGACCCGTAAAAAGTTGGCCTGGCAATGCTGCGACTCAATATTAGGCGACTCGATTCATATGTTTGTTTATCGCGCTTTTTATGTATAAGCCAATAGCTCTGTGGTTAGAGTAGTGAGTTTACAAACTCAATGTCGTGTGATCGAATCTCGCGTTATTTGTTATTTTTTTTTTAAATATTTGAATCCAAGCTTGTACTAAATTTGAAACCAAAGCTGTATTAAACCATTTTTTAGTATTTTGTAAATACTAGATTTGAAACCAAAGCTGGTGTAGACTTAAATGTAGTACAGAAAAGTTTCAATTTTAGTACAAGATTTCTAACCGTGTACTTGTGTCGGTTTTCAGCACAAATGGCACATTATCCTCAGCTTGCTTCAGTATGGGTGTAATGGTTAGCAAATATTTGAGTTTATCGAACGCCTGCTGCTCTGTTTTCCAAACCCATGCAACAGATTTCTTCGTTAATTGTGATAAAGGTTTCGATATTGCAGCAAAATTTGGGATGAAACGTCAATGCCAAGAAAAAGTTTGAAAAAAAGGCAAAACCTTCTTCACATTTTGTGGCTCCTTACGGGATCGGATCGCATTCACCTTTTCCATATATACAGTCCATCTAAAATTCCTTTTCTAGTAAGCAAGTGTCCCAAATATTTCACCTCATTACAGGCAAAGTTGCATTCGCTTTAATTGGTTTTAAGAATA
The DNA here is from genome assembly GCA_963920525.1 of Dichetophora obliterata. NCBI lineage: Eukaryota > Metazoa > Arthropoda > Insecta > Diptera > Sciomyzidae > Dichetophora > Dichetophora obliterata. The sequence continues at coordinate 99,741,854 of OY986437.1, forward strand.
ATCTTGCGTAAATCATCAAAAATGCGTTGCAAATCAATTAAATGTTGATCAAAACTAGCTGAACAGGAAACGATATCGTCGAGGTCAACCAAGATATTTGTTTCACCTTGTGAAATTTTAAATCTGTCCATCATTCTTTGGATAGTTGCAGGTGCATTTCGCAATCCATAAAGCATACGGGTAAGCTTCTATTTTCCAAATGATGTATTGTTGTAGCATCGATGCAGACACGTATGCCACCTGTTTTCTTTATTATCATGACCACTGGAGCTGCACAAGTTGACGAGCATTCAACAATAACTCCAGCTTCGAACATTTTCTGCATCTCTTTCACAAAAGTGAGCTTTTCTTTGCGGCAACAACCGGTAGGGCTATAAAGCGTTCGGTTCATGTTCACCAGTGTAGTGTAATAAATAAATCGTCATCTGGTCTTGTGATTTTGATTGAAGGCGCAAAAGTCGAGAACATTTCGTTGGAGTTTTTTCACCTTGTGGAAGTGCGTCACGAAAGATTGACTGCACAGTGTGTGGTGAATATGAGTTTGCTTATTCTTGAGCCATAACTTTACGCGTCTTAACCCTTAATAAGGCAGAGGGTATATTTTAATAACCACCAACATGAGTTTTACATTTCAAGTATTCAATATAAGACACATATTCTCATAGCGTATTTCATAGAAAATTTTGGTGATAAAATATCAGCTCTGCCTTATAAAGTGTTAAGAGCCGGACCATAATTCAATTCGGGGCACACATCCCTCTAATCGGCATTTTGTTTTGAAGCTTTCTTGTCATCCAGGAATTTTATACAATTTGACATTTCATTAAGCATTTTGCTGTTAGATAACTCTGGTGCAGTGGACAGATCGTTTGTACCTGCGATGCCTAACGAAAACGAAGTCTTATTGTTGGCTTGAGTAAATTCAAATCTTCATCTTGGTTCATCTTCGCGAAATACCAGCAGCATTGAGCCATATTCCTGTTACATTGTCATTGAGCCATTGCGCCATTGGGCCATTGGGCCTGTTCCATAAAATCTGCACCAAATAAAGTTCGATCTTCCTGATTCGATTCCCTAAGGTCACATCACAAATCGTAGACATAACCGTTTGCGTTGTTGTTGTACCATCTGCTGGCGTAACTTCTGCTTTTACATTCTGGAAAAAGCAGTCTTTGCTGGTCAAAATCCGTCTTAAGTTCGCACTTGCAACGCTCGTTTTCACACCACTGTTAGAAGACGCCTCACCCGTCAATCCAAGCATCGTGATAGGAAATGTTAGGGTTGATCTGCCAATAACAGTCGTTGTAACAGTGTTGAACGCCAAATGCTGAGGACTTTCTTTGCTGTGTGTGCTACACTTCGGACAGTTTAAACGATAGACGCCTGGTTCACAGCAACCATAACAGGAAAAGATGGGTTCTCGCTTTGGTTGAACCTTCCGCATAACTTAAGATGTTTGCGAATGTTGCTCTTTCTTTTTTTTTTTTAAACAAACATCTGCAGAGTGTCCTCGAAGCCTATAAAAGTAACATCTCACGCTCTTTTGAGTATCAATTTTGGTTGTTAGGACTTAATTTGTTTCAAGATAAAATAACTCAGCATCTCTGCAAGACGCTTTAAGCTGCTCGAAAGTCAATACTGATTCGCAACTTATACAATCTCTAATCCTGATGGATAAGAGGCCATAAATTATATTGATTTGTTGTTTTTCTTCCACTTGATCCTTCAGCTGCGAAAACAAAACACGTTTCTTACAGACAAAGCCGTCTGTGGGCTCATGCAGTTGTTGTTTGTTTTCAAAGAAAAATATCTTCCAATCGGGATTTGGTGGTGAAAAGGTGATCCGTAAAAACTTTACAGCCTCTTCGAACGTATACACCGATTCCTTGATACCGATGCACCAGTTTGTTGCATAACGTTCTAAAAGTAAAGGCATGCCGCGAATTGCATCTGCATCTGCATCAGAGATCTTTGTACACAGATATCGCCGCAATAAACTCTTTCATGGCAGCCTGCTTCCACTGCCCTCGAAAACGTGCAGAGCATCTGGAAAACTATTCAAATTTTGATGAATTCGTACTAATTGCAGCGAGGATTTGTTTGAACTGGTCCTCGGAAAATGTAGCCTTGGTAGCATTTTGATTGGCTGCAGCTTCTTCTTCTTGAATCGTTGATGAAATTTGCGAGATGGAGCAATTTACCTCGGGTTGATTGCTGAATTCTTCTACGTCTTGCTGCTAATTCTGGCCCCAAGTTCAGCATCAATATAACGATGGGGAAGTTCCTTTGACTTCTTCTCAAGATCCTGATAGGAGGACTTATCGATAGCATCAAGATATATGTGGAATGGAATTTGTTTTTTGAAAATTGTATCAAATTGAAAAATTAATTTGAAAAAAATCTCCAACCTTGGCTTAAGGTCTGAAGTGTTTCTCCAAAAAATATTTATAAGATTGCATCAAACTGCGAAGAAATGTAGGCTATTTATAGGTTCTTACAGAACTATCATGAGAAATAAATACAATTGAAGAGTGAATTAACATGAAATTAAGTTAAGAAAAGTTAATTCAAGATAGATATTAAGAATAAAATTGAAGTAGCTAAAGTTAATTTTAGTTAGATTTAAGCATAGAATTAATAATGTTCCAAATTTTTTTTATTTCATCTGTAACTATTATCTCTCAATAATTTTAACATAATGCTTCTGAGGTTATCAATTCCATCACTTTATCATTAAACAAAATTATTTTTAAATGTCATAATGATTGAGAAACAGCTAATAGCAGTTAATAAAGGGTGTTTTTTATAGAGTCATACAAGTTTAAATCATAATAAAACATAGTAATATGTTTTTAATATCTAAGAAACGAGCTTTATTAGATAAGAAATTTTATGACATTAATGTTTAAATATGACAAGGCGCAATCTGGAACACCAACTTTCACAAACTTTTCGCAGCATTTGCGGCCGTATCTCGCCGATAACTCTTCGAACGTTAATTTCCAGGTGTTCAATTGTTTGTGGACCATCGACGTAGCTAAGTGATTTTACTTAACCCCAAAGAAAATCATCCAATGGGGTTAAATCACACGATCTTGGGGGCCAATTAATTGGGTCATTTCGTGAAATTATTTTTTCGTCAAAAGTTTCCTTGAGTAAATCAATTGTAGCGCCCGCTGTGTGGTATGTGGCTCCGTCCTGTTGGAACCATATATCAGCAAGATTAATGCCAGCTAATTGAGGTACGAAAAAACTTCGAATCATGTTCCTATACCGTTCACCATTGACAGTAACATTCTGACCATCATCGTTTTTGAAGACATATGGGCCAATGACTTCGCCAGCCCATAAAGCGCACCAAACAGTAATTTTCTGTGGATGTAATGGCGTTTCGACAAAAGCTTGTGGATTCTCCTCACTCTAAAGACGACAATTCTGTTTATTTACGTACCCATTTAACCAAAAATGGGCTTCATCAGAAAATAAAATTTTCCATGGAAATTCAAAATCAATATCAATTTGTGCTTCAGCCCATTCGCCGAATTGGCGGCGCATACGATGGTCGTTTGGCTTTAATTCCTGCACAACTTGAATCTTGAAAGATTTTAAGCCAAGATCTTTTCGTAAAATCTTTAATAAAGTGGAAGAACACAACACCAGTTGCTGAGAACAGCGACGAATTGATTACGACGAATTGTACAGCGGCTACAGATTCTTCAGTGCGCACTGTTCGGCGTCTCACGGGATGCACATTATCAGTAACAGTATATGTGGCCCGAAAACGATCTATTGTTCTTCGAATTAGCAGCTCTGAAGGACGATTATGTACGCCATAAAATGGACGAAGTGCACGATAAGTTTGACGAACAGAACTATTATTTTGATTAAAAATTTCCACAATTTGCACGCTTTGCTCTAGTGTAAGTCGATCCATAGTGAAATGTCAAAGCAAATTAAATAAAAAACAACTATCAGCTACTAAATGGGTGTTCAAATAAAGCAGTGATGCCAATTCAAAGTTGTATTACTCTATAAAAAACACCCTTTACAACGAAATATTTTGTGAAAAAAGTCCTTATAAAAAAATTTATTTATGCAATACTGCAGTCAGTCAAATTTGTTTGTAAAAATATACCACAGATTTTTTCTGTGTTAATCTCTTTCAATTTAAAATTTTCAAGTAACAACACCTGTCGTACCTAAATCACACATTAAATATATGATGTCAATTAAAATGGAAAAAAAGTTTATTTTTTAGCAATGAAATCTGTCAGGATAAAGAAAATTACTTTTAGGATATAAAAACAAGATAATCGTGTAATAAATGGTATAAGAGTATATGACACAATACCTCGCTTAGACCCATTTCACTGTAGTCAATCTTGAAATTATGATGAAATTTACCTGAAAAGAATAAGGTAATACATGAATATAAATTTCACTTAAAATCAATAAAATATAACAACATTTAATTATTATTGCAGAGTTATGCAATTTTCTCAAAATCATTATAGCATAAGTCGCTAACGTTCAAGAAACTCTTTCAAGGTAAAACTGTCTCAAAAACAATTACCACCCCTCAATTAAAGCAAAAAAAGGCATGGAGCAAAACAACATTGTTTAAAGAAGGATGGACATCTAAATCATTTTAATTGAATGTCATCTGCTTGTTTCTGCTTCAAAGAACTTTTCTTTAAAAAAATTAATTATTTTCCTTTATTTTTAATGAAGCAATGATATCAAACAATATAGTCGACATTGTCGAGGGCACAACCGTTAGTAAAGGGTTTTTTTTTAGAAACGGAGAACTTGAAATTGTTATGAAACGCAGGAAAATGTTCTTTAAATCCATTAAATAAACTTTATTTTAAAGATAGTTTTAGCGTAAAGTTGGACCTCCAGAACTTTCAAAAAAGTTAGCATTCATACCTCTATACAACTCAGTGTTGGCTGTAGCGTTCTGACCATTAACATTTTTGAAGACATATGGAGCAATGATTCCAACGGCATATAAAGCACACCAAACTTTTTCTGTTTACTTTTTCTGGAGGAACACCATTGCAAAACAAACCAATTTAATGAACTGTCAAACCAAAATACCCTCAAAACAACCGAGGAATGTCAAATCGGCTGTCATAGAAACCAGTGTTGCCAATTTAAAGTTGTTATAGAAACCACTTTGATCTAATTGCTTTTATTAAATAAACATTTTTATAACTTTTTTTGTAATATGTTAAAAAAGCATTTATTTAATGATGATTATAACTTTTTTTGAATGTTTTTTATCAGGACCCAATTTTTTCCACTTTCCAAAGTTTGCTGAGTTTAAAAAATATCTCGATTGAGCGTTTGAACGGTGTTTTTAAGTTACAATACAGTTACAAATTCTTACAATACAGTGTGTTATTAAAAAATTAAAAACAAATTGACTGCTAATATCTGCGATCCGGCTGGTAACAAACAATAGAGTGAATGCGTATTAGTCTAAAATAAGGTTTTTCCATAGAAGCAAGGCTTTTAAAAAAAATGTCTATAATTTTTTCAAATAAGTGATACTTAAAACCCAATTTTTGAAAAATTAAAATCCTGCGGAAACTACGTTTGCCACGACTTTTATATAACATGAAACCAGTGTGTCTAGTGGACTTCTCCACGATTGTTTTGAGCGTTACAACACCTATGAACAAATTTGTGCCGAAAAGCAATAACAGCTTTAGTCTGAATTCAAAGTTTCGAGAAATCTTGCTTCAAAGTTGTTAATCGCCATATACGTTATATGAAAGGGTCTTTTGTTTTTTTTGTGGCATTACTTTGGCTAGGGTCATGCTAGAAGCTCAAGATTTTGTGTGCTTATAGTATTTTATATAGTACTCTATATGTACTCTATATAGTTAATTCTGCCTTAAGTTGACTTAAGCGATTATTAGTTATCAACACGGAAATATCACAAAATGTTTCACAGAATGTCCATCAAGGTCAAACGAGAAATGAACATATTAAAAAATCAATTATTTCATATTGGTTGATTGCGACGGTACGTTAAAATGATAAATTTTTGTTTGTTATGGAGATATTTTTATATTTTCATTATCAGCGTGTCTTCAAAAACTAGACTGCGTAGCAACTTATGGCCTGACCCGAATAGGTTAAAGCTGTCTATGGGTCCAGAAAAACTCAAGAAAACGTTTGATCCTACGAATGTGCAAACAAAAAGAAATTTTTTTATGAAATAATGAGGAATATTTTCATTCTTTGATATTGAGGATTACACTGGCTTACAAATAACGAAAAGTTGTTTGTACAATTAATGCCACTATCCATTTGTAATGTAAAATCAATCGGTGATTTCAAAAATGTTATTCTTTTTTTTCTGTCACTCCGTTTTCTAGATATTTCCCACTGTAGTTTTTTTTTACAAAAAAAAGTTGGTCCTGCTTAATAGCTTATACACGCAGAAAAATTACATTTTCAACTTTGATTGTAGCAAACATATTTCTATTTACCGTAAATATATTTCGCAATTCCGACCATATTTTGTTTATCATACATATTGCTATTTTTGTGACAAGCATTTCAATGTTTGTTTAAAATTCCAGGTAAACATATCGTGATTGATGTGACAAAAAAATATTTTTGCGAAAAAATAAGTCCACTATGTTTATATTTTATGCTTGTGAAAGTAATACCATGCTTATCAGTGGCTTTAGTCAAGCGACGATTGGTGGTGGCCGTAGCCTACTGGTAGTGTCCTTGGCTCGTAGGCGAAAGAGCCGAGGTTCAATCCCGGTCCCCGGACAGAAAGTTTTTCAAAAAGTTTTTTCAATTTACCAATTTCCCTGTATTACCATTTTACCTGTATTAACGTCAGCATAATTATATAAATCTTACATCTTTGGAAAGGTATTCTCAAGTACATTTGCAGAATATAATTTTTATTTGAATAAGTTGTCATGAAGATAGGTAAAACTAAGCAAATGTAAAAACCTTTTTTCCCAATGGGACAGTGCGGACCAATAGCAACACAAATCTGTTGAACATCGTTGCTGTAGCATACACGAGAGAGAAGAGAGTGACTCAGAACACTTCAACAGAACTGTGTGGCATTGTTGTTGTTGCTGTTTCTTAATTACTCTCACGAACTGATAACCTGAACAGAATGAAGTAATTTCATTCAATGAACCCAGTGGTAAATAGACACATGACGTAACCAATTATTGACGTAACTTTTATACCTACAATATAGCTGCGAGACCTCCAACGCCTGTAGAGTTAATAATTGAGTTTTTGAAGTAAAAACTTCTTCAGGCGCGTTATATGTAGAGGAAAATGCATAAAATGTAATAAATTTGGTATGTTAGTGCTATTTAAAAAAAGTTGCCATGACTACGTTCAACGGCTGTTAAACGACAACATTGTTTGTTTGTCCTTTATCCCTTTCAGACCTGACGCTAAGACACTGAGAATTTTTTATGATTTTTGGAGTAAATGGTCTTTATATGATCTGAAAATATATTCAAAGCCAAAACTTTGATATTTCCATGTCCTTCAAGGATTTTCAAGAACAAAAAGTTTGTACTGAAATAATTTTTTTGCACCAGATGAATTTCATTTAAAAATCGAGATAAAACTGAAATTTTGAACCCGACCACCTCAGATATCGATGAAATTTTGTTCATAGCTAAATTTGATCAATACAAACAAACTCTCATTTTTTAGAAATGACTGTTTTGCGATTTTTTGGGCGTGGCACAGTGGGAAAGTTTTCGAAAAAACGCGAAAACGGTCAAAAAGAGCACCATTTAAACTACAATAACTCAGAATCGGCTGAACCGATTTCCATGATCTTGGTAGCATTAAAAAGATATTTTACCAGGCTTTATGACACGTTTTATGACACAAAAAAAATTACACTGTAAAAAATTTATAAAAAAAAGAAAATTTTAACTAACGAAAAATCCAAAAAGATCAAGGGTTTTTTTACAGTGTATTACTTTTTTAGAAAGGTTTATCCTTCACCTATACCACATCAAAAAATAAAAATGGGTTCTTTTTTAGTTTTTTTTATATAATTTTTTAAATAGTGTCACTTCTAGTAATTGCCCTTATATTTTATATTTACAGGTAAAATAAATAAACATTGTCCCAGGAAAATTATGAATATGTTTTAACCCCAAAAAGTTCTTGCTTGCCTTAAAAATTGCTATATAAATGCACCTGATGAACGTACCGAAATTCATAATTATAAACAGTTTCGAGAAGCCAAGATATCCCATTACAATTTTTACGCGTATATTTTAAAAATTTGAGTGAATATGAATTCAAACAATAAGTACAGATGCATAAAAATATCTAATAAGTGTTGCGCTTCGCTTCGTAAAATAAGTGAAAACGAGGCTGCAAATATAATTGAATATTTTTCAGCTGTCACCAGCATTCATTGTAGCCGTATTTGCGAAACTTGCCGGAATACACTGAGAAAAGCGCGCAGTCGCAATGAGTCCAACGTGGAGCAGAATGAAGTCTCAAATTATTTACCAACAACGCCCAGCGATGAAATTAGGGAAGAATTGAATGAACTTCCAACTTGTACCAGCCGTAATGCAAACATCGAAAGCAACGAACTCATTGAAAATATAAATGATCATATTATTCCTCATCTACCAAACCAAATGTCGCCTCTTAAGAGGAAATATATCAAACGAGATGCATACAGAAATAGAAAATCACTGAAAATTTTGGAAAATGTAGCAGATTCACTTGGAGCTGATCCATTGTCTGATTTGTCAGCGCAACTTGAAAACGTCAAAGCCATTTACGAAGAAATTTTGCAAAACATCAAATATCAAATAAAGAACAGCTCAAATTTTTTGGAAAAGCAAAAACTTTTATCTCTCTTACCAATCAATATGAGTCACGCAGAAATTAAAGATCGTTTTGGGGATGATATATCTCACGATTGCATCAAAAAAAGTAAAGATATCCAAAGGAATAAAACGAAGTTTGCAGATATCAATCTTTTAAAAATGAGCACACGTAGTTTACCAACCGAAACTCTAAGCACAGTCAAGTTATTTTATGAAGATGATGAAATTAGCCGAATGATGCCAGGATCGCAAGATTCAATTACTGTTAAACAATGAAACTTACGTGAAAAAGTTCAAAAAAAGACTGATGTTATCTTCACTACGCGAATCTTACTACGAATTAAAAAAAAAACATCCCTTGGCTAAAGTGGGTTTTACAAAATTTACAATGTTAAGGCCAAAAAATTGTATGAAACTTGGAGTTGGAAACCAGCAAAATATCTGTGTATGCACATTGCATCAGAATATGAAATTGATGTTTGAAAAAAGTGGCTTAAAATCAATTTGTATTGAAAGAGAATGCACATTTACCGACTACAAAGATGTTCTCAAATTCGTTGTTTGTAATGGTGACATAGAAAAAAGCGAGTGTTGCGTTTCAATGTGTGGTCGGTCACTGGTTCAAAAATTTAAATAATCTGAAAACGCATATGCTAAAACATTTTGAAAATAACCAAACTGAAGAAATAATATACAAAAAGTGGAATACAACGATTAGATTTGTTCTGGAAACGTTAACCACCAACCCAGAATCATTTGTCAGCGATTTTACTAAACACATCAAAGTTCTGATTCCGCATCATTTCATAGCAAAGCGACAATCTGAATTTATCAGCAATAAAAGAGCGGCGCTGTTATCAGGAGAAATGTTAATTCAAATGGACTTTGCTGAAAATTATGCATTTCTTGTACAAGATGCCGTGCAAGGATACCATTGGAATAATGATCAGGCTACAATACATCCGTTCGTTATTTATTACAAAGGTAATTATTTTAATATTTTGGTATTAGTAAACACATCCATCCACACTCATCAAAATATTTAATATTTTTTATTTATTTGTTTTTTTCCTTTGTTTGTTTATTTTCAGATAACGATAAATTAACTCATAAAAGCTTCGCCATAATATCTGATTGCAATACCCATGATAGTATAGCAGTTCATCTATATATTTCAAAAATGATACAGTTCGTGAAGGCCAATATAACCAACAATATTAATAAAATCATTTACCTATCAGATGGTGCAGAAGCACAATATAAAAATAAATACAACTTCATTAATTTATGCCATCACAAATCTGATTTTGGTATTGACGCTGAATGGCACTTTTATGCTACCAGTCACGGAAAATCTGCATGTGATGGAATCGGAGGAACATTGAAGAGAGGTGCTCTAAATTATAGTTTTGCAAATAAAAATTAAATCCAGACAACGAGGCAACTCTATCACTGGGCATCAGAAACATATAAGACCACCATACAAGTTGCTTACGCAGATACTGACGAATACAACAACGTTAAAGAAAAGCTATTTTCAAGATATAAAGAAGCTCAAACTATAACAGGAACTCAAGGCTTTCATTCATTCATTCCGATAAATGAAACTTTTGTACATGTGCGCAGATATTCTGACTGTGCCAAATTTGAGCAGCGCAAAATTCCTTACAAATAATTAACTTAAAAAAAATGTAAATAAAATAAAACACAAATTAATAAAAACATGGCAAATAATATAAACAATTGTTGATGGTTTTTTATTTGTAAACATTTAAAAAATGTTATAATTGTTGAACTATTTTGTAAATGTGTAAGAATGTGACCTGATATTTTCGCTGTTATTCGAATTATTTCGAAAACTTTCGGTACGTATTACTAGAAGTGACACTACTTAAAAAATTGGGGTTAAAACATATTCATAATTTTCCTAGGACTATGTTTATTTATTTTACCTGTAAATATAAAATATAAGGGCAATTACTAGAAGTGACACTACTTAAAAAATTATATAAAAAAAACTAAAAAAGAACCCATTTTTATTTTTTGATATGGTATAGGTGAAGGATAAACCTTTTTAAAAAAGTAATACACTGTAAAAAAACCCTTGATCTTTTTGGATTTTTCGTTAGTTAAAATTTTCTTTTTTTTATAAATTTTTTACAGTGTAATTTTTTTTTGTGTCATAAAACGTGTCATAAAGCCTGTTAAAATATCTTTTTAATGGTACCAAGATCATGGAAATCGGTTCAGCCGATTCTGAGTTATTGTAGTTTAAATGGAGCTCTTTTTGACCATTTTCGCGTTTTTTCGAAAACTTTCCCACTGTGCCACGCCCAAAAAATCGCAAAACAGTCCTTTCTAAAAATGAGAGTTTGTTTGCATTAATCAAATTTAGCTATGAACAAAATTTCATCGAGATCTGAGGGGGTCGGGTTCAATGCATCTCGATTTTTACATGAAATTCATCACAAATGACCTCAAATCAATTAAGATCTTAAAATGTATTATTTCATTTGTTAATTATATTTGATATGTATTAGCCAAAAGTATTTATCTATGTAACGTTTTATAACTTTGATAACCGTTTTTCAATAAAAATTAAAAAAAAACAAAAGACAAATCGATTTTGATATGGTCGAACTTCGACCACAGACGATACTAGCAACAAATAAGCTTACTTTGCCCCCAAAAATTATTTTATGTTTCAGTAAACATAATATATTTATTGCAACAAATAAGCTTATTTGCAGTGAACATTAAAGTGAACATAATTTGCTTCCATAATTATAAAAATAATTTGCATTTTATGTTTATCGTAAAATAAAAACATATTTCTTGTAAAAATTAATTTGCTTGCTATAAACACGTTTTTTAACATAATAATATCCTTCGATTTTATGTTTGTGTCAAATATATTTTTTTTTCTGCGTGTATCTCTAGAACCAACAACAAGAATTGAATATATTATATGTCAAATTAAAGCTAGTAAAATTTCCTACTAACAGTGCATAAATAATTTTTTGATTCAAAGTAAAGTTTCGGCGAAAAAAATTAAAGTTTTTAGAATTTTTCAAGTTTTACAAAAAAAAAATCAAACTTATTGCAAATTTTGCTATGAAATCAAAATATTTTGTTAGTTTTGATATTTTTTACTTAAAGTCTGTACTTTTAAAAAAAAAAATAAAATATCGTTGAAGAAAGTCTATTGAAAATAGGAAAAATTGTGTTTAATTGAACGAAATCATCCAAATTGAGTGATTGTCTATTTATGCATTTCGTTTCATTTTATTGTCATATAATTATTTTAATTATTGTTTTTCTTTTCATCATTTACATTGTTTTTTACATTGTATATGAATTTAATATTTTAATTTTTTTTTATTGTTCTTTTAATGATTTACATTGTTTCTTACAGTGATTCCTTCCGACTCCACTGATTTGAAAGATTTCCTATTGTTTTCACGTGTTGAATTGAAACAAGTAGGATATGGAACATCATCAGAATGAGGACCTGGCAAAGAAAATGTCGTGACAGTGTCGTATATCACTCGTTTATGTCTTCCAACGCCAGTCTTTTTGGCCAGACAAAAATAGAAATCGCTTAGGTGACAAAACCGTGGTCTCCATATCATCCGAACATTAAATCTCATGTATCGTTTTTTGTCCGAGCTCCATTTAGACAATATTAATTTGCACAATTGAATACCAAAATAATGAAGATATGACGTTTTCAAAATTGAGTCGATTGTTTTTGAAAGTAAATCCACCACACACGTAGTAGAAAATATTTGGATTGTCTGGAATTCTCGCAGCATTACTCAATTTATTTTGTAGTTTATTTTAATTTTTGTTATTTTCTTTTTTTCGCTTCAAATTGTGCGCTTCTTTTTTGCCAGAATGTTTCGGTGTTCGCGCTCTCAGTAGTGAGCCTACCGGGTTTTACTGTAGCATGTACTATGAATGTATTCCGTTCAGTTTTGACAGTATGGTGGTTGCACTCTCAGTCATGATCCTACCTTGGTTTCATTGTACCATGCAAACAAATGTATTCCGTTTCGTTTTGACAGTATCGCCGGTTGCACTCTCAGTCAAGAGCCTACCTGGTTTTATTATACCAAGCAAACTAATGTATTCCGTTTCTACGGTCGCGCTTTAAGTCGTGAGCCTGGTTTAATTGTAGCATGTTTGTTCGCAGTGGTAGCCGTAGCCTAGTGGTTAGAGTGCGTAGCCCCTAAGCTAAAGAACCTCGGTAGCTTGGGTTCAATTCCAGTTCAGACAGAAAGTTTTTTCAAGTGAATTAATTTTTCTGTTCGGTCGTCACCTCTCTGCAGACAATGGCAAACCTCAGAGAGTAAAAATTGCCATGTAAAGCTTCTTGAGAATATAAGCCGTTCGGAGTCGGCTTATGAGCAATAAAGATTTTTAAAAAAGTTCTTTTACCTACAACAACCCTTACTTGTTATTTATTTATATGACAATAAAATAACGCGAAGTGCATAAATAGACAATCACTCAATTTGGGTATTTTCGTTCAATTAAACACAACTTTTCCATTTCTCCATAGATTTTCTTCAACAATATCTTATTTTTTTTGGAAAAGTACAGACTTTAAGCAAAAAATATCAAAACTAACAAAATATATTGATTTCTTAACAAAATTTGCAATTAGTTTCTTTCTTTTTTTTTTAAATTTTTCTGAAAAACACGAAAATTTCTCCAAAACTTAATTTATTTCGCCAAAAGAAACAGTTGAATCAAAAAATAATGTAGGCAGTGTTTGTGTTTTATAAGCTTTAACTTGATATGTAATTTGTTTGATTATTGTAGTTTGTTCTATAGATATATGCTATTAAGTGGAACCAACTTTTTTTTCCTTTTAAAAAAACTACAGTGGGCAATCTGGCCTTAAGCCCAGATCAGCTTTCGAACGCGTGAAGATTGCGAAAACTTTATCAAGTCTTCGTAATTAATTTCGGGTTGCACTTTGTATTGTTTCTAAAAAGCACAATTATTGATTGCACAAATGATCTTAGAAAAATAATAAAACAAAATTATAAAAAATATTTGCTTCACTAAACAGCAAAAATTATGGATTTCAAATTGCATACATTAGCAAATTGGTAATTTATCAGACAGAAAACTATGCAATATTATTAAAAAAGTTGTATAGAAATAAAACATATTAAAAAACAATCACAAATGAATAAGAAACAAGTGAAACCATAAAAAAGAGCTATAAAGATATTTTATCGACAAGTTAATTACTAGGTAAAGTCGTGTCGTTACTCAACTTGATAAAAACCATCATATACTTGTAGTGTTTGAGTGTTGTTGTTTTCTATGAAAAATAACAAAAATCATTATAAAATCATCATGTTAGGTTGTATTTTTCCATTTTTGCTATTTTTTTTTTTTTTTTTTTTTTGTCTTAATGAAGCTTTCACGTTGACCCTTCATGGTCAAGGTAGTTTCTTCGTTCAAGCACTTGCTTATTATCAATGCCACATAGTCACTCTAGCTGTCTACAAAGATTTAAGCTTTTGCTTTTGGGTGGCACTGCATAGACAAGATACAAGATAGTTGACTGAAGCTTAATCGTAGTCATCATTAATATTAGTTTGATATCTTTAAAATTGATTTTTATGGTTAGATATTATTACAGAACAACTTTAATCTCACATGTTCTTTATTGTTTAAAATCCGAATTTGAGTTCGTTAAGAGCCTTGAATTTAATTTTGAAAAATCTAAACATTTCAAGGATAAATATTTAATGATGTGGAGTTTTTGTTGATAAAAACCATATTTCAAGTCAATTCTCTTTGCATTTGTTATCCTTTTCAAGAAGAACATCAAACAAGTGCATATTAATAATGACTTGACTTAAGAACCATAGCCCTGTGCTATGGTGGAATTATTAAATCTATCATAAAAAAATAAGCATTTTAGATACTATGCACGTTAATGCACTTTTTTAATTATTTTATTCGAGGTTTGACCAAAAAACTGAAGGTAGTTATCATGCTCTTTTGGTTCGTTCATTGTTTAAACACTTTCCGTTTGTATATTCTTACAATCAATGACAACGCGTGCTCCTGGTCAAATTACCTACTTTAGCTTTTGCCTTCAAGAGTGTTATAATAAAAAATAGTAATGAGTTCTGGCAAATGTACCTTCTCAATTGATACACAAGAACGCACGTCACTAGAAACGTTTTCCCTATGTTTTTATGGGAAACCCCTTTTCACTTAAAAAGTTGACTTTGTGTGTGTATGTATGAGTGGTTTTAATATATAAAATTTTAAGGACATTATTAATGTGTAACCATATCTTTAAGCTAATTATAGAATCATTATATACAAAGTAGTAAAGAAGTATTTATAAAATATACATTTGTTACTCTGTTCAACAATTTTCAATTTCAAGAAAACTACTCTACATATGCCTTTGACATAGTTGTAGACCTCTAGTAAAATTTTAACGCTCCAGCCCACTTTTTTATGGGTTTTTTCTTTTTAACCTCTTCGAAGAAAGTTTTAAAAATAATCATTAAACGCAGTCGTAAAGTCTAAAAATATTCTATGAAAATGTTCCTTGAAAAATTTCAGTGTTAGCCTTTTGAACAAAATTTGTCGAAGACGTACTGCAATGTAGAACAAAAAAAACCGTGATGGCCAGTTCAGCCCTCAAAAGGACTTTGACAGCGCTTTTTATAATCAATTGTGTTGTGCGTGTTATAAAATGTTTGTATTCAAATGATCAAAAATGAACTATTCAGCTTTTAATTACTGCAGCTAAAATATTTATCATCTGCACAGACCTTAACTTTGCATCATCGGAAGATGAATGAATTTGCATAACATAGTCTTAGGGAGTTTTTAAATTATTTTGACAATTTTCTTTTTAGTAGAACGCTATACGCATTTTGTGAAATTTTCAAAGGAACATTCTCATAAAATATTTAAAACCTCTACGACTTATTTCAAGGGTATTTTTTAATAATTTTTAAAACAGGTCAAAAAATCCCATAAAAAAAAGGCGCTAAAGGGTTCAAATATTATATAAAAGTATATGTCTTACAATTTTATTACAGATCGTCGAACACAATAATAATTCCTTAGTAGACTGTCAACTTATTCAACAGGACTGGATTCTGTTATAATTTAATGTGGCTAAATGTAGTGTTATGTCATTTACAGCGATGCCCACGAAAATTATTTGAAGAGTGCAAAAACAACAACAACAACAAAAAGCAACAACATCAAAAACATTTTAAATCTGTATGCAATGACAAATTACCAATAGCACGAGTGCTGGCAGAGTCCGCGACACCGATCTTATGTATATGTACACTAAGGTGGATAAAAAAAAACATTTTTTTCGACACTCATATTCTGGGAGCTGGTTTCAAGTAGATCTTAAATCCAAAATTATATCGAAATCGGTGGAGCCGTATCTAGCGATTTTTATTTAAAAAAATCACTTTTTCGCCAAAAATCACCGGTTTTTTCGCCGTAACTTTTTATCAATCTAAAATAACTACCTAAAAAGTGGGTGCAAATGAAAGGTATCTGGGACACCAAAGTTGTAAATAGGAAGATTTCTAGATTCAAGAAATTTTTTAGTGCAACAGTGTTCAGAATTCGGTCAACATTTTGGGTACTTTTCACTAAAATCGTTAGGGCAAATTGTTAGGGAAATTACAAAGAACTATGGTCGTATGTATTAGCGAAGCACTTAGGTCCACTTCATCTGAAGTGCTAAATGCAGTTTTTTGCTTAATACTCCTCGCTATAATGGGACAAGGGATGGCACAGGAAACAACCATCCGTCTTATAGAAACCTCACAGTGGACTAAAACTCGTTTAGATCACTGCCTCTTATTGATCTTGTAGAAGAAATATCAAGCAACATCGACTACACTAATGCCACTCCCTCATTCGAGAATGGTTTTCACATAGTAATCCTTACCATAGTAGAATGGGATGGTTACTGCCGCTAAGCAAAATTGGCGCACATATTTTTACTGACGGCTCAAAAGTTGACGGCAAAGTCGGGGAGACGTCTTCTCCATGGTTCTGGACATCAGAACCTCATTTGAACTGCCAGATCATTGCAGCGTTTCCCTTGGCTGAAAAAATGGATGATGAAACGTTTACAGAGCTGTGAAATGGCTGAGGTATGGTGACATAGCAGTGATAAAATCTCTTGCAGGTGTGTTCCTAACATCACCAACAGCTCTTAAATGTCACACGTCTCTAAATGAGGTAGCTGATAAGTTTGACATTCATCTAGTCTGGGTACCGGGGCATAGGGACATTCCTGGAAATTGTAGAGAAGGTACACTGGTAACGTCGCTGCCTAACATGGAAACATTAGACAAGCCACTTGCGTAGTGCAAACTGGCTCTAAGGAAACATTTCACAGAAGTGGGTGGGTAATTTAAGTGTGATCATAGTACCACCTCCAACACAGCTAGACAGTTGTTGCCCAGTTTCGCTGAAAAACGAACGAGGAAGCTGACTCGAATGGCGAGGAAAGATCTTTTCATTCTGATAGGCGTTATAACAGGACACTGTCTTCTCTTCTCATGCCCGGCTCTGTCCCGCAAAAGACATAAACATTTACGTAGCCTCTTCTTTGATGATCTCTGGGATCTTGAGAAGGTAGACGTTAAGCGTCTACTACTTTTTATTACTAGTACTGGGTGGTTTCACGACAGTGTCTAGGAGAGTAGTAGAGGAGGAGTAGATCTCCTATGGTATCACAACGAACCAAATATATGGTCTATATCCGTCACTCTTACCTTATCTAACGGCCGCTTAGTACCATCAAATAAGTTCCCTTTTTTGAAATGCTAAGATTTATATTAAGAACATATATACAAAAGATATTTGCTGTATATGGATGTACTTTATGTACACTGAACCAAAAAGGTACATTATATTAATGAAAAGGTGCATTAATTTCAATGAATTATTCATTGATTTTGGTCCAATGAACTGTGGTCATTGATTTCAATGAATTTTCTTCATACTTTAATGAATAGTTCATTAAACTTAGTGATTTTCAATGAATGGTCCCTTGAATATCATGTACACTTCATTGAATTCAATGAACACGTTCATTAAAAAAATGTCAAAATTAATGATTTTTCATTGAATTTAATGAAAAGTTCATTGAATTCAATGTAAAGTTAATTGAATTCAATATAAGGTTCATTGAATTCAATGTATAGTTCATTGAATTTAATGTATAGTTCAATGAACCTTACATTGAATTCAATGTATAGTTCATTGAATTCAATGTATAGTTCATTAACTCCCACTTCATAAACTCCCACACGAGAGTGCATGCCGCAGGATATTTTAATTGAAATAATTGAAAAATTTTAAAGCACATATCTACGGCTCTAATAAAACTAGCAAATTAAAATTTTACACCATCCATGAACACATAAAATTGTTGGAATGAGGAGAAGTTCTTCTCTCCAACAGCCAGGATTAATGGTTGAGTATTTTCGCCTTTAGTTTTTAAAAACTCAATATGCTCCTCGACTTCCTGGATGCTGCTTTCAACAAAAACGAATGCCTCTTGGTAACTGGTAATTGTATGCTTTAGGAAAATTTTTATCCAAAGTTGTCCTTACTGCGGAAATATATTAATTGAAAAAATAACTATTTATTTATTTAGCCTCGAGAAAAATTAAGATTGCCACTGTAATTAGTGAAATCTTCAATTTCTGCCAACTTTGCCCGCACAGCTTTATCTTTTATGTGGTTTCCATCCTTTAAAAATGTAAACATTTTTTAAAAATGATGGCAGCAGTCACTTAAAATGCCAGGTAATGTAAACATTTTTTGAAAATGATGGCAGCAGTCACTTAAAATGCCAGGTATATTTCCGAAAGCGAATGAGAAATCTTTATCAATCTAGAAGATATTATAACTTAATATAATATATTTATTTTTAATTTAATGAGATCTTTTTTCTCGTAATTTTAATTTAATCACTTTTAATTTAATTTATTATCACCTTTTATCTAAAATTTACACACACAATTGCCACACGACTTCACAACTTCGCGTTACACTTCAAACAAAATTGGGAAGGGAATAAATTAATATACATTGAATTTAATGAACTGAATACATTGAACTTAATGAACTATGCATTGAATTTAATGAACTATACACTGAATTCAATGAACTATACATTGAATTTAATGAACTATACATTGAAATCAATGAACAATACATTGAATTTAATGTACAGTTCATTGAATTCAATGTATTGTTCATTGATTTCAATGTATAGTTCATTAAATTCAATGTATAGTTCATTGAATTCAGTGTATAGTTTATTAAATTCAATGCATAGTTCATTAAATTCAATTTATAGTTCATTAAGAACTATACATTAAATTCAATGAACTGTACATTAAATTCAATTTATAGTTCATTAAGAACTAAACATTAAATTCAATGAACTGTACATTGAATTTAATGAACTGTACATTGCATTTAATGACCTAAACATTGAATTCTATGAACTGTTCATTAAAAATCAATGTATGGTTCGTTAAAATTTGATTTACAACTGGAATCAATGTACTTTTCATTGATATCAATGAAAAGTACATTAAAAGAATGAAAACAAATCTTTGATATTTATTTAGACATTTTTAATGAATATAACTTCATTGATTTCAATGAACAGTACGTTAAAAACTATGAGCAAATCATTAAAATTCAATGATTTTTTCATTAAAATCAATGAATTAATTTTAACGTACGCTGTTCATTAAATTTGTTTTTTCTGTGTAGACCGTATCTTATTTTTAAGTTCATTCAAGTTTCGCTCCCAGAACGAAATTAGCTTCAGTAAGGCCTAAAAACATTTCGTACAAATTTTGGTACCGATTGGATCACGGCAAATGGGCCCTTGATGGGCGACTTTTTGAAATCGTAATGAGCTGTGTATTTTGCTTTCTCTCCTTTTCGGCAGTCTTTCCGCTTATTTGAAATCTTGAATGTTGTAGTATTTTGATAACGTCACTTGTATAGGGCGTGGTTTTATCCAAATAATTCACATTTAAAACTCAGAATACTTTTTATTTACTAAAGCTTATGTGCAAAATATCAACTTTAAACATTAATTTTTTTTTCTTTGAATTTATAAATGTTTTACTATTACAATGACGTCAATTTTAATGGGTAATTTTCTAGCATCAATTTTCTAGCTCATAGTAAAGATTGAAAACTATTTGCAAAATTTTAAGCCATTGTACTTAATTTTGTGGAATTTAAGGAGACTTTACAGTTTTTTATAAAGTCACTTTGTGTGGTAGGTAAACCATCTTTGTATGGTCAAATTCATACTCAAAGTGCATACTTAGGGTTAAAGCTTATGTGCTAAATTGTTAGTCATAAGAATTATTTTTATGAAATTAAAGAGATTTTACCGCTTTTGTAAAGTTACTTTGTATGGGAGGTAACCGTTGACTTCATCTGAATATATAGAATTGCTTAACAAAAGCTCTAAAATAACATTTATTATCCTGATCACAGACAGACGGCCAGGGCTAAATCGACTCAGGAGGTGATGCTAACCAAAAATATGTACAAAATTTGCCACCAATATTTTTTTCCCCATAAAATTTTATTTTATGGTTCATTAGTTAAAATATTCGATACATATTCTTTTATTTCAATACACAGCAAAGACTTTTCGAAAAAAAAAATTATTTAATATTTTTAAAAGGGACCTTTTTTCAATCGCTTATACTGCAATAACTGATGAAGATAGAAACATTTGTCCGAAGAAGACAATGCTGTTTGCTAAAACTTAATCATATTATTTTTTCAATTGCAAAATATTTGCAATTTATTGTTTTATGGGTTTGTTTTTTAATTTGGACTTTATTTTTTTTTTTTTTGTTAAAAATAAAAGCCAAAACATTATTTTTAATACTTTAAGAATTAAAAAGTGGACACTTAAATACTTTTTTGTAACAAAAAAACCAAAAAAAATTAGGTCCAAATTAAAAAAACAAACAATTTGTTGTAAATCTCTATTTTTCGCAATCAATAAATAATATGATTAAGTTTTAGTTAACATCATTCGAAAGCTGACAAAAAGGCGCACATGTCTTCCTTGGGACACATTTTTCTATCTTCATCCGTTATTGCAATATAAGCGATTGAAAAAATATCCTTTTTTAAAATACATAAATAAAAACAAAATTCGAAAACTCCTTGTTTTATATGGAAATAAAAAAATACGTATCAAATATTTTTTACTAGTGAAAACCATAAAAAAAAATGTAAGGGAAATAAAAATGTTGGTGGCAAATTTTGTATGGAATGCTCCATACATATTTTTCTTTACCTGCCACCTTATTGGCATTACGAATGGAGTGACAAAGTTGATTTATTTACTAATTTAATTTAAAATTTATACTTATATAATTAATTTATTAGAATTTTAAAAAAAAAATTCTTTCTATTTTTGTGGAACGCGCTAATATCAGATAACAAAATTTAACCAGTCAACAACCTCGAAATTTTGCGTGCCATAAGATTAGTCAAGACACTAGAATCTACCAAAAACATACAAGAATATGTACAAACCATAACAATAACAATAATAATAACAATAAAACTGAAGTATCTCGAATAATTTTTAACGAAATGTGGACGACATGAACTTTGAACGCGCGCTGTATACGTAATAGAAAAACAACGAAAGGAATTGCGAAAAATACGTTATTTTAAAAATATCTCTACTATGAAAGCAACAACAACAACGACAGCAGCAACGAAAACAACGATGACAACAAAAATATTGAGTATTTTTTGCTGTTGATGCTTATAGACGCCTTGCAGTAAAATAACCCGATCAAAACGTAGGAATACAAGTATCCACAACAACAACAAAAACAACAACAAAGATAACCACTACCTCCAAGAGCAATGATGAACCACTTTTTTCCACTGCTGCTGTTGCTGCTGCTGTTAAAAATAGTAGCAGCTCATTAGAAAAAGTCTAAAAATAGCTGCAAAACGTTTCGAGTTATGAGCGGCTAGTTGATATTATTATTGTTGTGGTTGTTGATTTGTTCATGGCGATGGTGATGGCGATGAAGCAGCAGCGTTCCAATTGGGTGCAGTGAACCGGGTTTCCTTCACTCTTCCAACCTTTTTTGAGACAAACTTAAATGATAGCAACTAGGGAAGAAGAAAAATACAAAGAACAGGGCTGAAAAATGCCTAGCAGAAAAGACTAAAGAAGAAGAAGATAACAAATTGCATAGAGGCTTGCTGCAACAGAGCATTAAAATGTGGTGCGATCAAGCAGACCGAGACCACAAGCAACAGCAACAAGTCCAGAAAGCAAAAGCTAACCATGAAAAAAGTCTGTAATGACCCAACTATCACCACAGCAGCAACAACAACAAGAACAGCAGCAACAGCAACAACTATGATTACGAAGAACAACAACCATGTATTTGGTTGGGGGAAAAAAACACCATCTAGCTACAAGCTTATTTTTTTCTACTCAACCATCCATAGATCCATCCATCCATTTGAAGGACGTTGCGTAGAGCACTTACAATTTTTCCAACGCATTTATTGCCTACAACAACAGAGATGAAAGAAATGCAAAACCCTTTGAACACACCCCCCCCCCTTCCCCCTGAATCTGCCTATTTTGTGGTTGCTGGGATTGACGTTGTCATCGCCTTAAATTTTTATTTCAACGAAGGATATATCTTTTCTTTTATTTTACATTCTCCTTATTTTGCTATGTTTTTTTATTTCTTGTCATTTGCTTTTCAATGCTTCTCTGCACTTTTGTAGATTGTGAGCTTTATTATCGGTACCTACATGATTTTTCAAAAAATAAATGTCATCATAAATAAATTCAATCTTCTTGCCAGCAACAAGTGCTGGAGCAGTAGATAGATGAAAGGGATAAAGGTTAGCTAGAAACAGATAACATTTTTAATTGGCCAAAATTATATTCAACTACATTAGAAAAAAGTATCCAAGTCATCATAAGACTGGAACGACATATCACGAACAATTTCAAGCGGCAAAGATTTAGATTAGAGAATTCAAGAAATTTTGACAAAATACAATAATTATATTTACAAGGACTTCAAAGCTTAGCTTTTCTACGAAAAAATTTACTAACACAAAAAACTTAGGCATGAAGCCAGGTTTTTTGGTTAAAAAAAAATAAATTAGTATCAATGTGGTGTTTAAAGCAAGGATTTATAAATTTATCATGAAAAATTCATAAAAAACTTTCTATTAAAAATTCCCTAAAAATGGTAAAAAGCTTACATGAAGAAGAGAAATAACTTCTCAATTAAGACAGCTTTTTTTTAACAGAAAAGCATTTCTTTATAGCGGGCTCATTCGTTTTCTGTACTGTATAAATTTTTTCCTAAAACAGAGTAATATTTATTTAATTTTAATAAACTTTTTCTTTAAATTGCGTTTATATGTGCTCAAAAAAAATAACACTTTCGTCAAAAGAGAGATATATATATTTTCTTAATATTGGTACATCATATTTCTCTATTGTGTACATTTTTCTTTAAAATAGAGAGGTATATCTGCAATTACGACTTAAAATTACTTTTTGTGAAAATTTGTTTTAACTCAGGTCTAAGCAAAGTAAAAGTATTATTATGGTATTGTGATTCCAGTTGTAAAATTATTAGTTAAAAATATGTTAAGAGATAGGTAGAAGTATTGTTGTGGCATTGTTTTTCGGGACCCCTTTTAAATATTCCAGAACTTTCTTCTGAAAAATGCTTTTATAAATGCATCCAAAGAACTAGTGGTTATAAACAACATTGCTTTGTGTAGCTATGTTAAATAAAAAAAATCCTTTTGAAGGAATAATCGTCATAATATGCAGAATATGCAACACGTGCTTTTCACAACATTATTCATCGCTCTCACGCTTTTTATTTTTTTTCGTACTTAATTCAATGCAAAAAAAATTATTTGAATTTTAATATATCGTTTTAAGAGAAGAAGACTTTTTTATTTTTGAGAAAGGATTTGTTTTTATTGAAGAAAATATTTCGCATAGTGAATTGTTCATCTAAAAAAGAGAAAATATTTCATTTTCTAAAAATTTTTCTCTAAAAAAGAGAATTTTTTAGTGTAAGAAAATTACCTATCATCAGGGCTAGGATTTCGATGACATGTCATTTTTTTCTGCTGCTTTTAAGACATTTCCTGGTTATTTAGAACGTACATTTATGTTTTTTAAATTCCAAATATGAAAAGCATTTAGGTCATTGTTTCGCAATTTTTCATCGTTTTCTATCGGTTTTAGTTTTCAGGCCATTTTTACTAGATATAGGTAATTTTTTTTGTAATTTTTAGCGATTTTTAGGTTATTTTATTATCATTTTTATTTTGAGAAAATTTTTCGGTTTTTTAGGTCATTTTCGTGTAATGTTAAAAGATTTTTTTTGTTCTTTTTTCGTACTAAAAAATGTAAAAATGCAAATTTTGAAACATATTAACAATAGAGACCCTTCAATCAAAAACATTACCTTTCGAAAAAGGAGTAGCTTTGTTCAGGCCCGTAGCCAGGGCTTACCCAAAGGAGGAAGGGGGGGGGGGGGTTTGATTAAAAACAAATATTAAAAGTTCTTAATATCGATAAATCAGAAGGTATTCTATATGTATATTAAATGAAGAGCGTGAAGATAAATTCGTCACTCCGAAGCTAACTTAGCGAAGACTCAAACCAATACTTTTGATCCGCAAAAAGTTAAATTCGTACATTTTTTAAAAAGTAATGAATGTTTGGTTCCATGCAAAAATTCTCAAAATCTATCTTTGCAATGTTTTTGTCATGCATATCATTGGACAGGTAATTAAAGCAATGATATGCTTAACAATAAAAATGTAACGCACAGATTTTGAGAATTTTTGCTTTGAAAATTAGTACCGTGAGCGCCAATTTCACTAATTTTAAAAAATGTTTATGGCAAAAGTCTTAATTGTGCACTCAAAACTATACCAAAAGCTAAATTCGATTCAAAAGTTAAATTCGTACTTAGCAAAAGGAAAGAAACTATCTCCCAAAATTAAAATCGTACTTAGCAAAAAGTACGAATTTAACTTTTTTCGGTTAAAAAGTATTGGTTTGAGTCTTTGCTAAGTTAGCGTCGGATTGACGAATTTATCTTCACGCACTTTAATAAATGTTTGCAAATGTTTGTTTAGCTTCATTG
This sequence comes from Dichetophora obliterata, assembly GCA_963920525.1. Classification (NCBI taxonomy): domain Eukaryota; kingdom Metazoa; phylum Arthropoda; class Insecta; order Diptera; family Sciomyzidae; genus Dichetophora; species Dichetophora obliterata. The sequence goes on from OY986437.1 coordinate 99,766,986, forward strand.
CTAAATGAAGTGTTTCACAAGAGTCCAAAACATCTCTTGAAGTAATTTAAAAAAAAACAGGCATGTATTTCGTTTTTAATGTAATTGTTCTTTAAAATGAGTTAACAAACATAAAAATCGGATTAAAAGTACCAGAGTTGTGGTATTTTACTTTTCGAAAAATGTTATATTATTTATTGTTTCAATAAAAAAAAAATTGTAAAAATCCAATTTTGAGAAATTGTAATGAAATGTTGTTGAAATATTTTCTGAAACAACATTTAATGCAAATGAGGAGTGTCTGCTCAAAAGTTCCTATTTAACATTTTTGAAAATTTTTTTTTAATGAACCAACGCTCAGGGGATGCCCCCTATAAATTCGTAAGCATTGCGTTGATTCGGAAGATGGGTGATAGTAAGTTGGAGGGTGGATAGATGGAGTAGTGTCGGTGAATATTTGTTTTAAATTTGCACAGCTCAAAACTGCCGGTAACACGCTCGCAGGGAGACTATTCCACAACTTAACCGAGCGACTAAAGAACGAACTATCACGGTAATACGAGGCTCTATTGGACATCGATACAATGGTAAAGGGGTGGGCTTGGACAGCTGCCCGAGTGGACCTGGGAAACACACGAGCTGGTTGTGTCAGGCCATGTATCTCCCTTGAACACTACCCATTGTAATACCTATACAGAAGGCTTAGGCAACCAACATTGCGTCGATGTCCAAGAGAGTTGAGAGAGGATGAAGTACTTTCATCCCTTATCAAATATATCGCACGACGTTGAATTCGATCCAGAAGCTCCAAGTAAGATCTTGAAGCCCCTGCTCAAATGTGCGAATTATACTCCATTTTCGGTCTAATATATGAGGTGAAATGAAATATTTTTTCACCGTTTTAAAAAACCTAGACACTTGCCCGCTTCTTTCGACACATAGAAAGTATGATCATTCCAACGATGACCAAATTTGATCGATATACCCAGAACGTCAAGAGCGGCTGATTCCACAAGATCCACACCATTCATTTTGAGGGGTGCTAAGGGGGCAATCCATCCGCTTGTGGGTTAACAGGTAGCACTGAGTCTTGCTTGCATTGAACTCTACTCTATTAACAAGACCCCACTCGGAGAATTTTTGTAGATCATTTGGGAGTGTGTCATTCAAATTTGCAAACAAATGTATTGGATTATGCGTCAACGATAGAAGGTCGTTGATAAAAACCAGGAACAAGGTTGGCGATAGAACTGAGCCCTGCGGTCCTCCTGCGTTGATGGCGTGCTCCTCAGACGAAATACCGTCAACTACGACTCGAATCGTTCTGTCATTGAGGAAACACGTGATCCATCGAGCAAAGTTACCACCAATGCAACAAGTTTTGACACGAGCGCTTTATGCCACACTCGGTTGAACGATTTAGAAATATCAAGAGCAACAACCCTGCTCTCGCCGAAAAAGTGAACGCATTTATTCCATTCTTGGGTTAAGAACGCCATAAGATCACCAGTAGAGCGAGCCCTACGGAAACCATATTGACGGTCACTGAGCAGTTGTTTGCGCTCCAGATAGTTCACAACGTTGAAGTTTATAACGCTCTCCATAGCTTTGGAAAGCATAGAGCATATCGCAATGCGCAGGTAGTTTATGGTTTAGCACTTAAAATTTTTAATCCTATCATTTGCACAAAAAAAAATTTAAGAAAATCGTACATTTTTCCAATATTTCTTGTATAAAAGTTTATGTTTTGTTCAAAAAGGCCTAAATATACAAAATGGCTTTTAAAGATATTTGAACAAAAGGTACTAATTTCCATACAAGGATTTAGTTTTTGTACAATATTTAATCAAACGGTCTTATCAATTTTTTTTAAATTTGAAAATTTTTTTTTTTAATGACTCAATTACAATCAATGAATCCTCATGAATCCTCATTACTACAATGAGAAACTGACGAAGAATGTGAACGTATTGAGTACAACATAAGGCACTTACGTGTTTAGTGAATTAATTTTTTTCTGTGAATTGAATTTTTTCTGTGAAAACTTTTTATGTATATTTTATTGTTGTGTTCATTTTATAAAATGCTTAAAACCCCTATCAAAAATGCATATTTCTTCAGCGACTGCACAAGAGGACATATTTTTAAATTTTAAATCTCTATAACTTTGAGACCATTAAAATTTTTTTATCCATGCTCTACACAACAAAAACTAGACTTTTTTTAGTTTTCTTCAACTTCATACAATGTCGAAATAAACTTTTTTGAACAGACACCAAAATCCCAGAATCCCCAAAAATAGTCTTAATAGCATATTCTTTAGCAATTTTGTGAAAAAATTGCAAAAAACAAAAGTCGGATCAAAAAGTTATAGCTGTTGAAACTTGAGGTTTTTCAAAAATCCTAAAAGTGCCTGTGTTTGGGCAAAATAAAAAAAATCATAAGAAATATAAAAAGCATTATTAATCATTTAAAATGATTTTAATAATATTTTTCTGATTTTCGTCTTTAAAAAAAATGCAGTGCTAATTTATATAGTAATTTTATTGCAATATTTCAAAATAGCAACTCTACAACATAACCAAAGTGAAATATGACCGTTAAATATTTCAATTGACGTTACTAAACTAGTGCTTAATAGCTTATTAAATTTTTCTGTTCTAGTTATTAGTTTTTGGGAAAAACAACAGAGAATGTGAATGGACAATCTTGATCACAAATGTATTTAGTTGAAACTGCAATTTGAAAGTCAAAAGTTTTTATTGTTTTTATAAGTTGAAATGCGAGAGGCGATATTGTGGTATTTTGAAATTCGGTTACGTTGTCTTAAGCTTTAATAACAGCATACTGTAGCTCTTCCTCCGCTACATACACTTGATTTCCTTGTAGTGCACCATTCATGACAGCCGCACCATCGAAACCCCGACCGAACATAAAATCGCAATCTATGGCAAAGTCCTTATATTATCTATGATCTGAAAGCTCTCAATCCAGTTTAAAATTGAAGTGGTTTGCAACTTTTTACGCTTTTGCGATGTAGTTGCCTTTATGCTAATATATTAGATTTACCTACTTTCTAGACCCTTAACCTCTAAAATCCCCCCTTGTCTACGGGCCTGGCTTTGTTTATAAACATCGATGAAAAAAGCTCTGCGCTTGGTTAAACTGACGAAAGGGTATGTAGAAACATTGCTAGTTTTGAACACGTTTTTATTAGATTCACTTCTTGTCTGTAAAGTACAAATCTTGCAATCCATTTTCAACCAACTTCCCGAAATGCAGCTTAGAACTAGATGAAAACACAATATTTACTTATTTTTTTGTCTGTACGTTTATTTGTTTGGTAAAAATGCGAAATTATTTGATACATACATACATACTAAAAATCAAACAAAAATACTGAAAAGCTCTGTGGCATTTTTATATATAAAAAATTCACAACTGAAGTGAATTTATTAAGTCATTTAGAAAAAGGTTTTGTGTGAGTTCAGTAGCTCAGGGCACAGGGCGCTTGCTTTATAGTAGTGAGGTTATAAGTTCGAGCCTCAACAATATGGAAGAATTTTTTTTTTAACAAATTCAAATTTTGAAAAACACAGTGCAACACGAAAAAAAATAACCATATACGGACACCACTGCGTGCTAAATGACCCCTGTCTCCCAGTTTTGCCAAAGTCCTTCAGGTTTTTTTTATGGGCCCCCAAAGATGTGGGGCCTCGGTGTCATTTTTGCAAGAAAATTATCATTTTCTCAAGCTCATATCCTGCAAACCGTTCAAAATTTTGGTTTACTCTCTGAGGCAAAGTCATAAAGAACAAAAATTGTGAACTTATAAAATAAAAAAAAAACTTCATCTTCAAGGTCAAAATCGCAAAAAACTTTAAAAAATGAGCGAAAAATGGCCCAAAAAGCGTTTTTTTTATTTTCCGCTTTTACGAACTTTTTTACTTTAGGAAAAATTCACCAATTTTCTTTGACCTGGTAGGGCTTACAGCGCTGATTAAAACCCCAAAGTTTTTTTAAGGAGGCCGATCCAACTTCTTGAGATATAGGCCTTTATAGCTTGAGTATATAATCGCTTATATCTCACCCATTTCTTATCCGATCTGGTTGAGGTGGGTATCGTTGAGAAGACCTTTGAAAACGCTATAAATCTGTATATAAATATGTTAATTTTTATTAACTCATTGGGGCAAATTAAAAAAAGAAAAGATTTTTTAACCTCACTTTTTTAACAAAAATCTGGTTTTCTCAAAAATAAGAAAATAAGCGATTTCTTAAAAAAAAAGTTGATTTCAAAACTTTGAACGTAAATAATTGTCAGTCATGAGGCCGAGTGTGTGATTGCACTGTACCTTCACTGATAGTAAGTGCATTCTAATAAAAAACCTCAAACTGGTGGTTGAGTTCTCGTATCTAAACTGTCAAACAACTACCTGGAAGCAAACATCTGCATTGAATTCACATAAAAACAACGCAAAATATAAAAAAATACCTGGAAACACATTTTAGCTCTTGTCATAAAGATGAAATTGTGAACATATAAAAACTTCTATCAAATAACTACCTGGAAGCAAACATCTGCATTGAATTCACATTGTAGCTCTTGTCATGTTTAATGTCTTGTATGTTTAATTAACGCTCAAAAATGAAATATGCCTGGCCAGAACCATGTGTTTGTCCAAGGGTTAACACCGTTTAGGTAGCGCTTAGGTATCACGCGATCACGCACCGACCGCAGCAGCACAGGCAATGCAGTAAGCTCAGCACACGCAACAAAGGACGCAGCACACAATATAAAAGCGACACGACGCTCACGTCGAGGCATTACACAGCGCGACGTCAATGAGAGCTCAGCGGTGAAAGTAAAAAAAGTGAAAGTGCTAAAGCATAATTCGCACACAACATTGGCAACTGACAATTTCAATATGCAGTGTGAAAATATTGATTTATTTTGCTACGTTTGCAGTCATCAGAAAAAAAAGTTCTACAGCATTGCAAAAGGAAAAGAATCTTTTAACTAGTCAATATAAGAAAGCTTATAAGTTGTTTTTCGACGAAGTAGACTTGACCGGTAAAAATTACACACCTAATACAGTGTGTTGCCAATGTTATAACAATCTCATGGCATGGTTGAGTGGAGGCAAACGTAGTATGAAATATTGTAAGCCGGTAAACTGGATTAATCTCCCATGGATCATGATGAAACCAGTTGCTATGCATGCGTAAATTACACATGTGGTCTAAATTGATATGCTGAGAGGAACAAAAGTTATAAAGCAACAGTAACAGCCATCCTACCAGAGCTTGCACCTGAAAATTTTGTATCACCAAGGCCGCCAACTCCAGATCGTAGTACAAAATGATGTTAATGAAGTATCTGAAGAAGAAAAAGCTGATGATGGAGGGCAGTCTGAAAGTAACGTGCCTGTGGACACCATAAATTCTGAATCAGAGTCAGATTTGGATGATTCGGACGACGATTTGGATCCACAACTTAAGAGAGTGCGATTTGCAAGTCCAGGGCCATCAACATTATAAACATAATACATATATTTTTTTTATAATTTTTGTAATAGATAGCATAGTATTGTAGTGCCATCCCTGCTGAGACTACTAACCCCTACAACACTGAATCATTATTACTAAATATCTATGCTACTACTCTTTGTTACAACCCTAACTCTAAATGTCAACCCATACCACCTAAGAACTAAGATTAATCAAATCAGTAATATTTAGTATTATAATGAAACCTGCAACATACCTTTCCACTTACGGGAGAAGGCTTTATAGTATCTCAATGTTGAAGTAAAGAAAAAACAAGTTAAATTAAAAATAAAAATTTTCGGGAAGTTTTTCACTTTTGCGGCTACCTAAGCGCTACCTCAACGGTGTTAAGAATCATTCCTAGGAAGTTCATATGTTCTAGAAAGTTGTTTATTGAGATATTAGGTTCATTGTTGTTGATTATTTCCTTGAATTTTGAACGGTTTGCTACCTATGGACCTGAACAAGGGAAAAAAGGTAAACAAAAAATTTAATTTTTTAAAGTGTTTTTGCGATTTTGACCTTGAAGATGAAGTTTTTTTTATTTTATATTATTGATTCTATTTTTTGATTTCCAAATGAAAATATTAAAAAATATTTTTTTCATTTATGGTCCACTCTAGTGCACTCGAAAACAGATATGAAAAATTGACAGAATGACACGCTATTGAAAATTAAGTTCTTAAAACAGCTTGTTTTTTACCAGTTATTAAGTGTAAAATATACGATGTTTGTTAAATAAAACTTTGATTCTAGTTCCAGCGATAGCCACTGATGTTATGATTAGCATATTTAAATTTCAGATGTTTCGGCTGAATAGTTTTTGTTTTCCTACAACACCATGCCGAAAAATGTAATTTCGAGATAAATGAGTATAGAGAGAATAATCTAGACTACACACTGTGGCTCGGCACCTACTAAAACGGCTGTAGAAGTGAAAGTATTGTCAGATAGACTATACTTTTGAAATATAAAAAAAAACCCAATTTCATAAAAATTGTAGGAATTAAACAATTTTGTATTGATAAATATAATTTGGGAATGATAAGCGATACAAATATTTGCACACCACGATTAGGACAACTATTGATGTAATATTTGCTAGAAATATCGATGACATAACATCTACATAAAATACGTTTGATATTTTAGATATTAATACACAATAATTTCATTCAAATTTACAAAAATAATTAAAAATTAATGCAAAATGTAAGGTAATGTAAGGTAATAAAATTTACCGGTGGGAATATTATTTTTTTTTGTAGTTACCATTTTTTTAGGTATTTAAAATTTTTCAATTTAAAAATTTTTTAAAAAAACCTTAAAATTGCATTACATTATCAAACGTATGAAAATGCGAAAATGCATCTGCTTTTTTCTTAGGCTGAAAACATTACTCAATGCATTGCCAATAACCACTGAAGAGATTTTGGCTATTTCTTATTAAGTTTCGAGCCTCTTCGTAAAAGTGTCCTTGTTCTATTCTATTTCTTAAATGGTCTTCTATTCTATTTCTTAAAAGGTCGAAACATATCAGGGTAAAAATGAAAGGTGGCAACACCTCAAGTGTCAAAGCTTCATTTTTTTACGAAAATTAGCAAAATAAAAGTAAAATGGAACAGTAAGAAAACATAAAAGCCAAAATATAACGTGAAAAAGGCGGTGTAAACAGTCGTGCTTTGAGATAAAACACAATAGCGATAAAACGTGTTTTTGTTTCGGTGTAAATGTATTAGAGTTGATTTTTCCAAAATATTTTTTATGTGGCTTATCATGTTTTTGCAATAAGCCCTTTAAGTGTAAAAAAGTAGTTTAAATACGATTACATTTTTTTATTTCTTTTATAAGAATGTTGTTTGATTTATTGCTATTTAGAATATATTTGATTTCTGTGTGAGTTCTGTAGATCAGATCTTGCTTTTTATAATCGTGAGGTTGTGAGTTTGAGCCTCAACAATGTCAATGGATTTTTTTCCGTTTTTTTTTTTTTGTTCCATTTTTAATATTTATAGAACTATTTAGGTTTCTTGAACAAATTTATTTGTCACATTTAATTGTGAATTTTTGAAAATTCAAATTTTCAAAGTTTTTGACGGAATTCAAACAATTTTTTATAAATTTTTATTGATAAATGAGTTGTTTTTAAGAAAACACAGCATAAAAAGCGTAAAAAAAGAGTAAATAAATACAAAAATTCAAAAAACAGTCATAAAAAATTGCAACAGTCAAAGAGACAAAACAACAAAAAAAAACACAACGAAAGCTACGCCCAGAGAAGGAGAAGCACACAAATCGATCAGTGTCGCCAGATGAAATTACCACCAAAATACTCTTTTTCTCGCACTTAATTCTCATAAATTCCCACACTTCCAAAATACCTCAAATTAGCACAAAATACCTCACAATTCCCGCAAAATACCACAATACCGAAAATTACCACGTAATACCAAAATGTGATCACCATAATTTCAGAGATTTTAATGTACTAGTAAACGCCAAAATCAAACATACCTAGATTTTATTTTAAGCTATTGAATAGATGTTTTCAACTGATCAAAATTGAAATGAAATTCATTTTGGCCTTTTTGCAATAAACGCAGTATTTCTTATTACATTTTTACATTAAATTAAAAAATTTTCCGAACAACAATTTAGAAATCTTTTTTCAACTGTAAGAAATCATTCTAGTATCACTTTGATATTGAATATATCAGTTCATAGTTTTAGCCAGTGGTGCCAACTACACGGAAATTACGAATTTCTAAGGATATTTAAACCTTGCACAGATAAACAGACAACAGTGGCAAAATAAGGTAAATCTACGGATTTTTAAGAATATCACACAGAATTTTTGAAGATTTCGCATTTTTTCACCAAATTTTATGTCAAAAATTTTAGAATGGTAAAAAAAAGAGTACTTATCACTAAAAAATTTATTTACATAATTTGTTAAAATTTTACGCTTATCAACACTTGCAAATAAAAAAACTGTTTTAAGGAATCTAATTTCGAAGTGAGCCAGTGGGCAGGCGAGTGTATACAGCTTAACCCATTAATGCTCACCACCAGAACTAGTTGAGTTTATTTTTAGAAATTTTCGGTATTAATTTGTATTAATGTTAGACGGAAAACTTAGAAGTTTAAGAAAAAATTCAAAGGATTTGGGCTTGGCGATGTGTGTAAGATCATAAACATAGGAAAAAAATTTTAGGAAAAAACAAAATTTAAAAAATTAGAAAAAAATAAAAATTGGAAAATTTTCATTTCGAAGAGCAGACGTTCAACTCAAACCTAATGCATTTTTAAAATTATATTTCCTTTCTTCTTGATCCTTATAAAAAAAAAATAGCTCATCTGAGTGGAATTTTTTACTTTTCTTTGAAATACTGCACTTAAAACTGGCTGTAGAAAATAAACAAAAAGGCTTTAAAGGTAAATTTTAGAATTTTTATGGGAAAAATCATATTTTTGGCTTTCTCACACTGTTGGAAGCAAAAGCTTTGCAGTGGCTGCGAGTTTTTGAAAAATGCTTTCATCGCGTATGACATATCATACGTTGTCATTAATGGGTTAAAACAAACTTAAAGTGTCTGTAAAATGTATTTCAATGTTATTGTATTTATAATAATTGCAGATTCAAAAAATCTAATGTTCCTTTAAAATGAATAAAAGTCACGTTTTATGTTATGTTTTCATGTTTTAGTTGTAGTAACATAAGTAAAATTAATAGTTGTTAACTATTTTTACATAAGTAAAATTAATAGTAGTTAACTATTTTTACTTTTAGTTATTATACTTTTAGTTTTCATTAGTTGATTATATATTCTTATGCGTTGTACTAATATAAGATCTTTTTGTATCTTACTGTACTAATTTATGTTCAAATAAATAATAATAATAATAATAATTATTATTATGTTTTACGTTGTTTGTGACTTTTATAAGTTTAATGCAAATTTTATAAAAAAAATCAAATATATAAAAAATTTGTACAAAAACTATTAATGACTTCAGTTGAGTAATTTTTTTAGCTGTTAGTTTTAAATTGAAAAAATATAAAAATTTGCAAACACGGATTTACACGGATTTTTTCTCTCCTCTGGTTGGCATCACTGGTTTTAGCTGTGCAATTATAAAAGATTATTTGTCAGTATAACAGTTTCATAGCGGTAGCGCTAAATACCTCACATATTTTTAGGCATATGCTGAAATTTATGCAACAATAATTATTTGCAAACTTTAACTAGCTATAGCTTAAAAAATATAAATTTTTAAGAAATAAAAAGTCTAGTTTGCACATCTACAGGTCTAAACCTTCCAAACAAATCTAAATTTATTAAGATTGGACTTGTACTTAAAAAGCCTTACGCCGTACAAAAGTTGCGTTTGCGTAATATATAAAAGAAGAGAAGATGAATACTTAAAAAATCTATATGTAATAAAATGCAAGAGACTATCTGTTTGTCTGGCTCTGTGATGACTATAGATTCCAAAACTACTGGACCGATTTATCTGAAATTTTGACAGTCGATTGTTTCCGACTACGAGATGGTTTACAAAAAAAAATTGCTACACCCTCTTTCTTCAGGGGATAGCCGTGGAGTAAATCAAAGTGCTCCAGGTATAAACTAATTCAAGCTGAAATTTTGGCAGTCGATTTGTCTCGAGTACGAGATGGTTTTTTTCAGCGTCAACACTGTGCATTAACAGGTTTTGTGGATGCCCAGTAGTTCCAGTCTTGAAGAAATCTCAAATGAATCATGTACGATTTTTCTTGATCCTTGACGAAACATGCTGATTTGGCCATACATTTCATTGATGAAAATTTCATATAAATGTTCCAAATTCGTGCAAGACGCAATGCAGAAACGTCGGGACTTATCATGCACTAATCCAATATTGAAATATTGAGGAAGTTTCGTTAACGAAAAGTAGACAGTAATATAAAGAAAATTCGTCAAGGAATTAAAATCGTAACGTGTAATAAAATTCGCGAAGGAATGTTATACCGAAACGTTGAAGAAGTGAAAACGCTGTATTGTTGCAGTTTAGCCTCTGAACGATTCGGCGAATTACAACAATCATGAATATCTTCAAGTTGTTGTAATAGAGTGGGAAAAGTTAGGCGCTGACAACCGCTGCTTTGCATTATATTTTGTATCAATTTTTTTTAAGTCCAGCAGCTCATGCAGAAACTTCCTTCAAGAAATCATCACGAAAAGTTCGCCAATGATGCCGCAAACTACTGGGTGTGATTATTACATAGAAAATAGAAAAAAACATTTGAGTTCACTAAGAAATTGACCAATGATGAAATGAATTTAATGGTGGATTATTTGAACCAGCCTAATGTTTTTATGTTATGGTTGATTTGTTTATTGATAATTATCAGTTCATCAAAAGTTTCATATGTATTTGTTAGAAATGTGTTACATGATATCTCAGATGCAGCAATTCCCACTAAATTATCAACGCTTTTCACGATTTTTCTTTGCATATCAACCTTTAACCCACAAAATAACACTTTGTTTATGGTTGAATCAGCTGATTTTCCTGCTGTTTCAAAGAATTTTTTTAAATTTACAATGATGCACTCCTAAGGTATGCTCACAGCTAGTTGCAAGTGCATAATATAATTTGCAATTGCTACGCTCTAAATTCACTGGATCGTGAATAGCCCTTTTGTATACTTATAAATGTTTTGCAGAAAGAAGTTTGCGGCAAAGTTCTTTTTTTCCAGGCATTATACTTTTTTAAACACTTTTGCTTCAAATAAAAACGTCCATCAGAGTGTGATTTTTTGAATGAAAGTGTGCTGTATTTAATGACGACTTGGAAAAAAACAAAGAAAAAAGATACATACTACAAACCTCCACAAACAAGTGCATTCAGTCATTTGAACAATTCAATAAACGCTTCGTTCTCTTAATTCGTGTTTCTACCACGCGTGGTAAAAATATCGTTGTGGTATTTTTTGGTAGTTTGTGGTATTTTTAGGGATTTTGTGGTATTTTCACAAAAAAACCATGGAAACTACCACATCCCACAATCGTTGAAAAATACCATTCCGCACTATTTATAGTGCTTTTCTGGGAACAGTGCCATTAATACAGGTAGATGAAGAAGTTCTTACCGAAAATGAACAAGAACTAGAGCAAGTAAATGCATCACAGTTTTAGGCCGCGTTCATAGTAAATGCTTTTAGCTTAGCCGAGAGGTTTAGCTAAAAAACGCTTTGTGTATAATCATATGGAAAAAGCTCAAAGTGTTCATAGTAACAGCATAAAGCTGGCATAAAGCTTCTTTTCAAATGCTTTTCAGCGCTTATATCTCCATCTCGCTTGCTCACACAGCAAAATAATTTTGTGTTTTATGCTTTATTGTAGAGCATTTTTAAAGTGTTTTTCGGCACTTTATTCTTATTTGATCGAATAGTTTCAATGTTTTTGTTTAGTTTTATTATTTATTGCGTAGTACTGCATTTTTAAATGGATTTCGGCACTTGTTTATCTATTTTGCCAGTTAACAATATTTCCGTTGATTTTATTTAATTTGTTGGATATTTTTTTGTGCTGAAGTTTTAACTGTTATTGCGTTGTTTTTTCGTTTCGTGGTGTTTTTCAGTTTTCTGCACTTGTGTATTTTAATTCGTTTGTTTACATAATGTTTATTGTTCTTGTGTACTTCTTGGGTACTTTTTGGGCTGAACTTTCCACTGTTGTTATACTTAGTGTTTTCAAGTTCCTTGAAATTTTGTTTGTTATTGGTTTGATCTTTCGTTGATGATCATCCGAATCTAATTAAAGAAAAACCTTGCATTTACTTGGCAAAACGCAATTGAGGGCATTATTTTCCAAAGAGACAAATGAAAAGAAAGCATCAGTCAGTTGCAAGCATAAAGCGCGCACTATGAACACCAATAAGCTCAATAAGCTACTTTGTGCAGCGTTTAATAAGCGTTCACTATGATCAAAAAAAGCTCGACAAAGCAGCTTTATGCTTCAACAAAGAATAAAAATCAGGGGCCGAATTACAGCATCCGCGATCGAGCAAAACTATGAAGGGCACGACGAGATAAGTGCTTATCAATCTTATACAATTTTGCTCGATCACGGATGCTGTAATTCGGCCCCAGAAAGTAATGATTAAAGTAAACAAAAATTTTTAATAGAACACTTTTTTAAAACGAACTAAAAAGTATTAAATAATTTCTCCTAGAATGGGTCTTTTAGTTCTCCTAAAAACGTGCGGCGCATGCTATAGGTTGCATGCCCCTGCACAAGGTTGCCAGCCAAAATTCGGAACGATTCCCACGAAAATTAACTTTTTCCCAAAGTAACATAAATTAAATACCACCAAAATTCCCATGGTAAGGGTAAACAAAAAAAAATTCCCTGAGCAATTAAAAAATACCACAAAAAATCCCACGATCATTAAAAATTACCACAAAAATACCACCAAAAATCCCATATGCATTTAAAAATCACACAAAAAATCCCGTACGTATTAAAAAATACCACGAAAAATCCCATATGTATAAGAAATTTTAATAAATTTAGAAATACCAGAAATTTTTGCATTTAAATAAGCAGAAATAAATAGACACGTCCATAGTTAAAAATTTTGCATATATTGTCTTTGTTTCAAAACTATAACAAATAAATAACATAAAAATTGTTTCACATAAAGTTAATTGTTATATATAACACATGTTTTAGTTTTATAATTGAGATCGTGAATTTTATTTGTTTATTTCCATTTAATAATTTCTAAAACGAAATTATGCTTATAAAATAATATAATAAAAAATAAACAAAATAAAATAAAAATATTGTTTTCAAAAATATTTGTGGTTTGTGAGGTGATAAGCAGTTCATTTAAACTTAATATGATTTTTAAAAAATGTAGGATAAGTCACATAAGTGACTTCAGAAATAAAAAACAAACAAAGTAAAATAAATATAAAGTTTTCAAAAATATTTGTGCTTTGTGTCTTCAAATAAAAATATTTTTAATTCATTAAGCACGTTTTAGAATAATATTAGTTTTGTTTTTTGTGTTTGTATATATCAGAGATATACACTTTTTTAACACTTCTTTTACACTAACCATTTACAACTAAAAAACTAAAGAAATAATAGTGGTTTTCAATGAACGTCGTATTTGTGATGTTAATAGCGTAAGAGCGATATTTTTACAGAAGCTCATTTTGCGACGTGCGCAGCTTACGACACAAAATTGTGGTATAAACAGAGCATATAATGCATACAATGGCAACTGTAATTTGATTTTGATTTTAAAAGATATTTGCTGACCAATGGATTCGTTAAGTAAACTTGCAAATATTGTCTATTATTGTTTTGGTAGTACTTATATATTTCCCTTTTTTTTTTAAATTTTAAAATAATTTTTGTAAGCTTGACGCTTGCATGCAGAAATGTAGAATTTTCAGAAAAGGCCAGAATTTTGTTTAGAAAAGAATGCGCTATTAGTTGTTATGCAATTTTATGATGTCAACTTGTTCTTAAAACAAATATGCAAATCGTTTATATTAAGGGTAAGTTCGAAGAAATGTACAGCGTAAACTTATAGCTTTACTTTTCTGTACATATACGTCGATCATCGAACACTATGATTAAGATTTTGCTCAATAAAAGTGAAAAAAAAATTATTTTTAAGAAAAAATTCCCAAATATCCATGTAATTAAATATACCACACTGCATTCTCACGCCAATTAAAAAATACCACGCTGAAAAAAAAAATACCATGGGAATTCCCGAAAAATTCCCAAGATCAATTAAAAATTACCACGAATGGGATTTTTCCCACAATACTGGCAACCTTGACCCTGCATTGAAAATTTTTTTTTTAAAAGAATTAATTTGCTATATTTGATTCTTAGTTCAAGTCACACATGTATTGCATTAGAAATCCTGCATAGAAACAGTTACTGGGTGGACTCCTTCTTCAGGTTAGTGATGCAGGGTTAATATTATCTATAGCATGCGCCCCACGTTCTTAGGATAACTAAAAGCCCCATTCTAGGAGAAATTAATTTATACTTTTTAGTTCGTTTTAAAAACTTGTTATATAAAAATATGTTTATTTTAATAATTATTTCATTATCTTTATCCAATGCCTTCTATCCAATTGTAACTAAAACAAAAACGTTTACGAAACATTTACTAAATACTTACGAAAATGAAAAACTAAATTTATGAAACAGTGCAGATGATTTGATCATGATGGTTAATAAATTGATGTAGAAACTGCTTAAATTAATAAAATTAAAATGCTTCGCTTAGATCATATCATCAAATAATAAGTTTTTAATAAGTTTTAATTTTTTGGTCACGGTAGACTTTTCTGTGGAAATGCCTATATGTTATAAAAAAGTTTTAGTTTACATAAGGAGACTATGAAAATCACTCAATTTTTGATTTTGAATGGGTGCAGATTTGAACTTAGGTAACTAAAAAAATAAATTACCATCTTATGGGTAATCCTCAAATTTTTTTATCTATGCAAACTGGAAACTATGCAGCTCATCCAGTAGGCGTTTTTATATGGAATAACTCTAACGTTAGTTTCTATGTTGGTTCACTGCTTCTTTTTAAATTTAACTATTTTTTGTATGGTTCGTCGACCTTTTTTCCATTATATGTATATAAAGTATATCGTCTATATCGTAAAATGTTATTACGATCACGCGCCATCTATTATAAAGGTATGTTTTCTTATGATTTATTTAAGTATATCATTTGTAGTACAAATTAATATTCATAAGCTGAAGCAACTTTTTTATGCTGTAGTGTTATTTCATAGGAAACGTTAGTAAAAATAGCATTTGTTTTGTCCAATACGTAAAATGAACCTGGTCTATAAAAATAGGCCTATATATAACTTTATCGTTTTATGTTGATAGTGAAACTTTGAATTTAATTTATTTGGATTCTTCTTTTTTTCTCTAGGTTGAATTCTTCTGGAAACACTTTTGTCTTTTTGAACGATCAAATATTGTTCACTACTGAACAGAATCTCATAATACGACTCATAATCAAAACATTAAAAAGAAATTGTCAGAAAAAATATAATTCAACGATGATATTAAGAGTTTTTTTTTATTGATAAACTGCAGATATTTTCACCAGTTCTTAAACATTGGCGGACAAAACTTAAGCAAAAAACATGAGTTTCAAAAGAAAATAAGATCAGAAAACAACTAAGCCGGAGACATAAAAGCGGAAAAACCGGAATGCGTAATACTGCATAGAACTAGCCACTGCCATGTTTCAGTGGGTATAACAACAACAACAATAACAACGAAAAAGAACAAAAAAGAAATTGCTTTGATACAACAAGCAATACAGCCCAACAATTGTTGTTAGCAACAACAACCAACCAACCAACCAACCAACCCAACATCGATAACCAACGAAAGAAATCTGCGACAACCAAGCGACGACCTTGATAAAACGCCATAATGGGCGATACACACAAGATACAAAAAACAAAATTTAAAAAAAGGCAAAAAAAAGGGAAATTTTATATACCCTCCCCCCTTCTCCCATCTAGACGCACAGCAATGAGCACAATAATGAAAATGAAAAGGGAAAACTAGAAAAAAAGCAGGGTTTGAGCTGTAACGTCATGCCGATGGACTAGGGCAAGGTAGAACCTATGAAAGAAGGCGTACAAAAAAGGTAAGACGAACTGTAGCGCTGCTGCTTTGGGGAGAAGAAGAGAGATATTATGTTTGGAGAAGAGAAGTGGTTATGGATGAAGTGAATCAAATAAGCAGGTTTTTAAGTGAGCAGCCGAGAGAGAAAGAGAGTGACAAAGAACGTCAGTGGGACAGGTTTTCAAGGCATTGGCGTAAGGTGAGCACGTTTTTTCGTATGTAGTTTTGTCTCAAGTGGTGTGGTGAAATTCTCTCTCACGCTCTACAACATATATAAGTGCTAAAAAAAGAGATTTTCAACAATCAACAAGTGTTTTGTGTTGGTATAAGTTGAGGGGAATAAAAATTTTGCCACTCCGTCAATATTTGTAAATGTGTTTTCCATGGTAGAAGGATAGAGGTATATGCAGCGCTGACTGTGCTCTCTTTCCATACTGCCATGTTTGTCAAATTTAGCTGTGTGGCGAATGCAAACAAAAGAAAATAAAGAAAAAGTTTTGCTTCGTTTTGACAATTCCGGCAGTATGCTCTCATCTAGTGCATATACCTGTATTCTTCTACCATGGTGTTTTCTATCAACTTTTTTAATCAGTATGGTGAATATTGTCACGCTGCGTTGTATTTGATGAGGTTAAAAGCTTTTTCGCCCGATTATTATACTGCCGCTCAATTCCCGCTTTTGAACTTGGCTGAAAGCTTTTATTGTAATTTGTTTTATTTTCCGTATGTTTCATGTGCTTCGATAAAAAAATTTTATGACGCATTCGTGCTTAGCTATTCTTTTCTTTTTAATAAGGTTTACTCTTCTGTGTCTATCCTCATTCAACCGGTCTAGCATTAGAAAATCCAATAGATTTGTAAGTGTAAAAAATAAACATACAAAAAATGTTATTGTTTCATACCTCTTAATTAAATCAGCTAAAGAGTTGAAGCGGGCAAAATCAGCTGTCATATATTCTAAGGGGGAATAAAAATCGATTGAGTGCAAATGCACGGTTGCATAATTTTAAAGAGAGCTTTAAATGCATTTTAACTTTTGAACTGAAAATCTTTTGTCAAGGCGTTGAAATGTTGTAAAATTGCTCGAAAAAAACTTTATAGTGCACGGTATAGCTAAACAAGGTTAACTGTCGAAATCAGCCATTTAGCTTTTTACACCGAAAAAAATAATCACGAATTTTAACAAAAATTTTTTGTTAGTTCTGACATTCAAATTTTTCGTCAGAATAACAAAAATTTCGTACATTTAACGAACGTTTTGTTGCTAGAACAAAAATATTTGTACAAAAAATACAAAAATACTATAGATTTTGTTACCTCAACAAAATTGATTTTGTTAAAATATTTTTAAAAATTTACAAAAAATTTTGAAGAGATAACAAAAGTTTTGTTAAAACAACCCCAAGTTAGCTTAAAGATTAACAAAAGGCTATGTTAACTAAATGTGACGCTTTTTAACACCATCGGATGTAAATTCAACAAAAATTATTGTTCCTTTAACAAAGTGTACTTGGAGCTCTTTTAACAAAAATTTTCGTCGATCTAACACAGAAAAGTGAGCAACGTCTCGACTTTTAAGGATTTTCCGTTCTCCTGGAATAACGATTTTATAAAATCCCGTATTTGAGAAAATTCGGGATATTGTGGGAGAAAAATAATCGTTGTTCGAATAGAACGGAAAATCCGGAAAAGTCGAGACATTGCTCATTCGATCGGATCGAAAATTGCATGGATATGGCAACCGACTCGGTGGCTCTAGGATCGGTACTTTTAGAGATAGTTTCAACAAACCTCGAAGAAGGGAAAACACAAGCTTAATGTGGTAAAAATACTGGCAACTCTATGCCGCATAGTATATTTGAAAAAAAGTTTTGGTAAGTTGAAGGGAACAAAAATAAAAATTTTACAAAAATGCTTTGTAAAATTTTAATTTTTTTTGTTGGTTGGATTTTGGCCTCCTAAGTCCAAATCTGGAAATCTGGAATTTCAGGCCGCTCGCAATTGGCTTAGAAGTTATAAGCCTCCAAAGTTGCAAAAATAGCCTACAAATCTTGCTGTTTTTTTTAGTTTTCCGCTTTATGGGTATCAAAAGAAAGGTAATGCGAGTACCTATTAAACGAGGTATCAAACTTGCTATTTTGTAGAATAGGTACTGTCATTGCCTTTCTTATGATACCCATAAAGCGTAGTTTTGTTTAAAAAAATAGCAAGATTTGTAGGCCTATAACTTCTAAACCAATTGCTAGCGGTTCTAAACCAACTGCAATTTTTTAGATTTAGATTAAGGAAGCCAACATCCATATCAGAGACCTGCAACGAGTAGTTATAAATTGAGTTGACTCGAGTATATACGTATTAATTTGCCTTCTACTTCATATTCGGACTCATTCCAACATGTTGTTATACGTATAACACGCAGCTTAATTGTAATGCTTCATAAGCCATACTCCAACGCCCAGTCGTACGTAGTCGATAACAAGTTGCGTACAACATGTTAATGGCCTTCAAACGAATTATCGTGACTTTTGTAGGGCTGCCATCTTTGGCGTAAGTTAAGAATTTTAGTTTGAAAATTATTATGAATTATTCTGATGTTATTGATTGTGTCGTAACACTATACATAACGGTACGATATGAAGAGCTACGGGATTGTGTTATATAATTTTTTGGAGTTAAGTGCGCCATTATTCTTTCGATTGCTGACTGCATCAAAGCGTATTAAGTAAGTTTAAAATATGTTGTCAACACCTGAATATATAAAATACCCTAGGAAAATTAAAATCAAATAAAAAATCAAATCAGGCTTGGCTTAGCAAACATATAAAAAGTATTCATGAAAATATTAGTTCAGAAATTATTATCGATTCATACGCACGTTCATTTCTTTTAAATATATGTTATTCGGTTTTCTCGGTTCGATATAATTTGTTGTATGAATTTATTAATTTTAAATAAATATTCAAACGCTAATTTATATAGCATGTTTTTAATTCAGCGTGTTTATAAATAATTATATAAAATTTAAGAAAATAAATATTTTTGTATGCATAACCTTAACAAAAGTAGTTTACCACTTATTGATGATTTTAATGACTGAATTAAAATTTTTATTTTAAGCTTTTATTCTATGCTTATGATTTTCATGATTTTGAAGTGTGTGAATATAATTATTTTAGTTAGTTTAAATAAACAAACCTCATTAAATTTATATGTCTTATTAATTCTTTCGAAGAAGCTCCCTTTATATACAAGGTGTGTTGTCTTCGTTTTTGCACCATGGCATAAATCGCACAGAAAAGTTCTATAAAGAAATGTTTACCGCAACTTAAATAAAGGCAAGCGATTTATATTTATTTCATTAAAAAAAATTCGGTGGTAACCCTTTTACCCTTCTAACAGCGACAGAAACAGAGCGTTAGTTCAAAACAGCCACAGCGTTTTCATAGAAAAATACGCTAGTAATGAGCTATGGGACTGCTACTTGAGCTATGGGACTTCTGTTTGAGCTATGAGTATTTGGTATGATTTATAACAAGGTTTGATGTTGAAGTCAGTATTAGGTTGAACTATGACGTTCGATTGATGGATCAAACAATGAACGATGTGTTACTCTCTGAAGCAAGAGTGCTTCGAGTGGTAGTGGTGGTTGTTGTTTGATGTGCACGTATAACTATTAGATTTTGCATGAATCACTATAAGTCGCAAAAACATGACTCGTTGCAGGTCTCTGATCCATATAATCAGCAAAAAAACTTAAAATGGAGCTGTCGCTATTCTTCAAATGTTCCAACTTGATTAATTAAATTGAAAATTGTATTGTGTTTAGTGGCAAACTACTTTAACACCTTAAACGCAATATCTTCCCACTTATCAAAGCAAACGCATTAACCTTCATCGGTCCCCTGTATGCGCACGCATACAATTTTTATCTTTTACCTTGAATTAAATAAAAACGGTTCAGCGGAATGACCTTGTATTTTGCAAAGTAGAATTATTTTGCCTGAACAACCAAAAATCCCGTTTTTGAATTTGTATCCATACTGTATTTGCCTGTGCAGTTATAGTTACGAATCGGTCCCTGTGTATGTGCGCGCATACAAATAAGCAGGTACCTGGAATTGCCGCTTATTTTTGTGTGGGGATTTATAGCACGCTCTTATTTTTTCGTCTTATGAAATTTAGTTTGTTCTGGAACACACATAAGTGAAGTTTGTTTGCGCATTTATTTGAATTTTGGTTGTGTTTCGAAGTATTTGATAAAAAATGGATAGAATTTTACGTGAAAGAAGGCAGCGAGATGAACTAGAAATGGATTTTGGTTTGGAAAGCGAAGCGGGCGATTCTCCGTGCAATAGTGACGATGATTTTGCATTATCAGACGAGGAGAATGATGAAAGTGAAGTTAGCGTGCATTCGGGTGAAGACGACATTGAGCCAATTGAGCAAAATTTAGCAGAAGAAAATGCAGCAAATCCTGAAAATAAATATTTTTCAAAAAATAAGAAAATTGAATATTCATCGCAACCATTTGAAATAAATCGAAGAAATTCATTTCGACGTGCAGAAAATTTCACTTCAGGTAAAAACCTACCCTCTTTGTTATGGGTTCATATCCATTATATGTTTCATTTTTGCTATAATTCAGGTCCAAAAGCATTAGCAGCTGCTATCCATGGTTGCATTCGATTTGATGACCGCGAACAACGTATGGCCAACACTGCATCTACAAGTACTTCTGTACGTGACAAATTGGCACCGATTTGAAATGTATACGATAAGTGGAATTATTTGAAAGTTGTATACACACCAGGGAAAAACATTACCGTAGATGAACAGTTAGTTCCGTATCGTGGGCGATAAAAAGCCAATTTATCAAACAGAAGTTGTATATGAACATAAATTGCAAGCAGTTATGTTGTCATATGTTCCTCGCCGGTACCGATTTGTGACATTGCTCAGTACATACTAGGGATATTCGATATACATCGATGCATCGGATTGACTCGATGTTTACAATTCGATACATCGACTTGATCCGATGTTTTGAAAAGCTTTTGATATACATACTCGATGGATCGATGTATTTTCATATAACATCGAATGAATTTTAAATACCTTATGAAATTATTGTATAAAAAAATAAATAAAGAAAAATTGCTTAAAAGGAAAACATTAAAAATAAGACATTAATACTGGAATTTCTATGATTGTGAAGGCTTTTTTCGTTTTTAATTTTTGTAATAATTATGACCAACATTCTTATATATTGACTTTTTGTTTTAGAATAATCAATATTCTTATGTTTATTGCGTCTATTTTTTCGAATAAACAGCAACTGAATCAGAGAATGATTGTAAAAAATTTTGTTTTTCTTTTCCTTAGCTAAGGTGCCCCCAGACTATATGTTTCATACAGATGACATGTCAAAAAAATTACATACCGAATTTCATCTGTATGTCAAAATATAGTTTTTGTCATTCAGTTTTTTCTTTTGTCTCTACACTATCTGACACGTCATTTGAAAATAAAATACAGATTTTGAAATTTTTGTAAGCCGTAAAGTTCTAAAGTGTCCACCTTTGGTCATTCAAACTAAGAAGATATTCATTAAAAATAAATTTATTGAATAAATATCTTAAAATTTGCCTTTTTCTATTTTCACATAAAAAATTTATCAAACTGACATTTTTTACAGATGGAAAAACATACGAAATTAGAGACTGTTCTAATTCAAAAATTTACAGACGCAAACACAAACGACATTTCAAAACGACATTTTCATATGTTCCACACTATCTGTAATTTTAAGCCAAGCGTTGGAATCATGCATTTTTTAATATATTTTTGATTAAAACTTATATTTTCAAGTATACTAAAAAATTGATTTAATGTTATCTGTATTAAATTATAATAAAAATTGTATTATATACAAGTTATAATACAAATTGTCTTAAAATATAATACAAATATCTATCAAGCATCTGTCAAATTGTCATTCTGATTTTGAAATCTGACATTGTCAAAATAAAACCTAAAGAAATAGTTTTTGTTAACGAAAAACCGTATGTTATAAAAGAAACTTTAAATGAATAAATATTTTGTTATTGGTTGACCAAATATTTTCTTTTTATTTCACTTGGAATTTTAAAAGTAAGTAAACATATAAAATATTTAAAGCTTTATTGCATAAATTTTCCATAAATTTATTCCATAAATGTTGATTTTTCCTTTCATCTTTTCACGACAATATGTATTAAATGTTATTCATCTTGTATTTCTGTTTAATACAATCTGTATAACTATTTAATACAATTTGATACGATTTGTATTACTAATTTAATACAATTTGTATTAATATTTAATAAAAAATTTTTTATTCGTATTATTTTTTAATAACTGAAGTATTACACTTGATTACAAATGTATTAAAATATAAACCAGAAAAGTATTATTCTAAACTTAGTTTATATTCCAATTCTGTATTAAAATTTAGTATTATGGGATTAGAATTCAATTTTAATATTTGACATATATTAGATTCCAATGCAATTCTGGTGTGGTCATATATACAATACAGTTTTTATTAGAATTTAATCCAAGATTTCTGAGCGTGTGGCTACGTACACACGCAAACGAAAAGTCAATCGGTGGCCAATGGCAGTATTTTGTAACATGCTTGATGTTAGTGCATTGAACGCATTCGTGACGTTCATTGCATTGTTCCCGAATTGGAAAAATTCTAAAACGAACCATAATATTCGTCCTCGCCTTTTTATCGAGGAGCTTGGATTGAATCTCGTTGAAAAACAGATCACTAAACGTAAAAAACAACCTCAAAGTAACGATGCTTCCAGTGTTATTCAAAGAATTCGGTAGATTCGTCATTTACCAAGTACATCAAAATAAGGCCGATGCTAAATCTGCACATATAAAAATAACAAAAATCTTTTTGCTACTCGCTGTGAAAAGTGTAGAAATTCCATTTGTGCTGAACATAATATCAATTTATGCGAAAAATGTACAAATAATTGACAAAAGTTAAAAATGCAATTTTTTCTAATATATGTAATTTTCTAATTAATTTCAATCTAAATCTACCTTTATGAAATGCAAATGTATTAATATGATAGTAAACAATGTAATAAACATAAAAAATCACAAAAAATAAATGGTTGTTAATTTTTTTTAGCTTTTTTACAATTAAAAATATATGTGTCTGCGCGCGCATCAATGGGACCGATTAGATGCATTTCTCGAGGGACCGATTAGGGTTAACTAATAATGAAAAATAAAGCATTATATCCGAGCTGGGATTTGAACCACGGTTTTTTAGCTTACGGGCCACGTACTCCTTCAGTAGACTACGGCCACCTTGCAATCATACATTTCCTTATATTCGGTAATTGTTCAATAAACCAGTCTGAAAGATTTCGGTTGTAAATTTTTTTTAAACTCAACTAATAACAAATAGTACGAAATCGTTAGTAAATACCACAAATGTAATAGAAGAAAGTACAAAGTTATTCGTACGAGAAATTTAGAAATGATAAGGAATGATATCCCTATTAGTCGAAGATCATTCTTCGGAGCAACAGATGGTAAGAGGCATTTAAACCAGTATCGCAAATGAACTTGGATGTTTTAAGGTAATTAAACACAAGAAGAAAACAAAGTAAAATAAATTTAAAAAACTAAATGTTTTCCTAAAAGTCGGCTTCAAAAAAATCGTTTTTCTGTTATAAAGATGATCAAATTTGGATAATTTTTTAAAATTTTGTAAGCCTAATAAAATTGCTCACAATCTTGCAGCATTTCAATTTGAGAAAATTCCAGCGATCTAGGCGAGGGCAAAGCTTCTAATTCAAAAGCGAAAAAAATTAGGAATTTCTGAATAAAGTAGGCTAATTTTAGATCAAGCACTGATTTTCAAAAAATCTGATGGAAAATTCTTGTTAAGAAAACGCTTTTACATTAGAATATCTTATGGTCAAAAGTTTTTTATGACTAAAATTTAAATAGGAAACTCGATTTGAAACATTTATTTTATACTTCTTCAAATTTACATTTTTTAACAGGCGTCCACCCATTTTGAGAATTTTCGGAATTTTTTCGGTTCACGTGCTTATATTACATCCAGGCTTTAGAATCAAGCCTCGCAGGGAGGTTCTGGAATATGTTTAGAAAATGAATGGAGCCCAAATCCCATCTATACATGTACTTTTTTAAATATTTATTCATACGTTTTGAATTAAAAAAAAGTAAATATTTTAAATAATTCATACAATAGGTATTTTTTCAAACGAGATTTTAGTAACTTGCATGCTGCTAGAACTGATGCATGTTGAAAAAGAAATAAGTCAGATTATGTACATGCGAGGAACATTTCAAGTATAGCGACAACTCTTATTCTTAATTTTTGCGGATTATATAGATCCATGCGGATTTTTGCGAATTCCAATCTGATAAATTTCAGGCCGCTTGCAATTGGTTATAATATAAAATGGGCCTCCAAAACTGGAAAAAATGGTCTGAAAATCTTGCTGGTTTTATTAATTTTTAAAAAAGAAATATTGGGAAACTTTGGTATTCTTATTTGAAAAGAGGAAAACTTTGGGGCTAAATAGTCATTAGTGTGATTTTATTTAAGGCTAAAGGAGACATCACATTATTTAATTTAATAAATTACTAAGGGCCGCTTTCTCAATGTCCGGTTAGGCACTAATCAGAACTTTAACCAGCAGTTAGCAAAAAAGCGCTTTCTCAGTGTTCGCTTAAGGCTTAGCTGTCAGTTAAGTTCTGATTAAGTTAACGGCAAGTTGTGGTTTCGGTTAGCGCTACTAATCGAAAGAACAGGAAGAACATTTTACACAAAAATAGACAGAACTTCAATAATTTATTTTCTTTATAATTAAAGTTTACACCAAAATAGAGAAAGGACATATGCAATTACCGAACCGACGCCAAACCGAACCTCGAACTCCAGGGCAATCTTCCCCCACACTTTCTTTTTTTTTTTCTCCCAGGCAACAGCATCTTTTTTTTTATATTCAATGATGTGGGCGTGCTTTTTTGCCAATAAAAAATGTTCCCTCGGATGATGTGAAATTAGGCAGTCTGTTGCGTTTTGCCATTTTTTTTATATATTTGCAGCACAAAATCAAAAAATATGTAAACACGAAACAGCTGATATGATGTTTTTACGTATTCACAATTGAAAAATTCACAATTAGTCATCTAACCGACAGTTGCTTAACCAGCACTTGGTGAAATCAAAATTATTTTTTTAGCTATCGTATGGTAAGCTAACTCCTGGTTAAGAGCTAGACTAACCGGACATTGAGAAAGTGGCCCTAAGAATATTTGTTGAGAAAAAAATTTTGAAATTACAGGGAAAAAATTCAATTTGAAATATATCGGGCATGATACGAGAAAGATTTTTACCCCTCTGTGAATTATACATAATTATAATTCTTTTATGTGTACAAGCGTGTGTCAACCGGTGTATCATGATAACAAAATTAATACCAAAAATCTCAGAAAATAGAATTATATAGGTTACATTTTCTTTATGTGCATTCTAGATTCCTTTATGCCTTTTGCCCCCCTAGAACAAATCCTGCGGACGCCCTTGCACATTGCATAACAAACTACGGCTGAATCCTCTGATTATACGGATTTATGTCATCAACATTAAAAGAACCACTTGATTTTCATTAAATGGAACTGATATTTGAAGTTTTTGCGAATTGTATCTCGTATGAAAAATTGGAACATAACGTTAAAACAAAAATAAATCAAACCAAAGCTTTAAAGATGAGCTCACATTGAAAATCGGGCAAATAAGGAATTCAATGCTAAAACTTCATTCAATTTAATACTTTGTTGAAAATCCTTTTTCTTTTATGGCTGTCAGCAGCCTTTTTGACATGGGTGCAACCAATTTTTTACAAACATCAGCTCCAATCTGATTCCTTTCTTTACATAGGATACTTTTTATAAGATCTTTAGTTGCCCATCTCTGATACTGCACTCTGGGTTCAAGTTCATCCCATAGATGTTCTATAACATTTTGTGAGGTTGTTTTTATGGCATTTGGACAAATATTAAGTACACAATTCTTTATCAAGAGCGTCGTATGTTTCAGGTCATTGTCTTGGTAAAACTCAAAATTTTTATGTTTTTATTTATTTTTATTTATTTATTTAATTAATTAATATTTTTACAACAAGACTTAGTCTTTAAAAGTGCATCAATAGAGGTGAATCACATTTATATTACTTATTGAATAATTAACAATTTGTCTAATAACTATGTGAATTAAGAATATAAAAAGGAATTAAGATTTAGCATTTAGGTTAAGTTTAATTAGATTGAACATTAAAATTTTTTAAAAAAAGAATTAAGAATAAGATAACTTAATAATTACTTGATTGAAGATTTTTTTAAAGAAATAAGTAAAGTGGAAAAAGAAATTATAAACAAAATAAAATAAGAAGAAAACGTTTAAAAGATATGCCAATAAGGAATATAGAGAAAGAATAAATTTAAAGATTGAAAGATTATCCACCAATAGAACAAAAGTAATTATAAACTGCATGTTCAAAGCTGCTTCTAAAAGTCAATTGTTTCAAATAGTTGGGTAATGAACTCCAAAGTCTAATGGTGCTTATGAAGAAAAATCTACTGCTATGGTAGTTGTGACTAGGAACAATGATGTTGGTAGACCGAACTAATTGAAGAAATTGTAATTTCTCAAAAAGATAACCTGGGCATTGTGTATTAATAAGTGTGTGCCAAAAGGTAATACAGGGTCCGCCATCTAACGTTTTTTTTTCAACTAGTGCTTACTTCGTGAATGGTAATACTTAGCTCATGTCTGATTTGACAGATAATTAGTTTTATCCTTCCGCTGAACGATTATGGTTGTGTATACGCTTGAACAACGCTGGGAAATATTACGACATTACTTTGAAAATCATGGTAATGTTGCAGAATGTGTGCGAAAATTGTGTACGGATTTTGGAAGAAGAGAAGCACCGTCAGCTCCGTATGTTCGTTATCTTTTGAAAAAAGTGAAAGAAACTGGCATCCTCATCGATAAACCAAAGCGTGAAAAGCCAAAAGCAGTGCGTACACCCGAGAATATTGCTGATGTGGCAGAAAGTGGGCGTGAAGTGCCATCAACATCAATTCACCGTCGTTCTCAACAATTGAAAATTTCGGAGACATCATTGAGACGAATTTTGCATAAAGACCTAGGTATGACGCCATACAAAGTCCAATTGGTTCAGGAGTTGAAGCCAACTGACCATCCAATGCGTTTTTGCTTCGCTAAGTGGGCCTGCGATCGACTTACAGCAGATGCCGATTTTGCCAAAAAAATCATCTTTTCAGATGAAGCTCATTTTGATCTTGGCGGGTATGTAAACAAGCAAAAACCAGAGGCATAATTGGGCCAGTTTTCTTTGAAAATGAGCAAGGAGTGGCCGTTACAGTCAATGGCGATCGTTATCGGGCCATGTTGAATGCATTTTTATTCACAAAAATTGAAGAGGAGAATATTGGCAACATTTGGTTTCAACAGGACGGCGCTACGTGCCACACAGCCGAAGCTACACTCGATGTTTTGCGCCCTGTTTTTGAAGATCGCATTATCAACCGCAGAGCTGATGTCGTTTGGCCATCTCGGAGCTGCGATTTGACACCGTTGGACTATTATTTGTGGGGTGCCCTCAAAGATAACTGCTACGCCGACAAGCCAGAGACAATTGACGCTTTAAAGAACAATATTCGTGAAGCCATTGGTGAAATACAGCTGCACACAATCGATAATGTGCTTAAAAATTGGATCGATCGTGCAGGCTACTGCATGGCCAGCCGAGGCAGCCATTTGAATGAAATTATTTTTCATTATTAACCGGAAGGATTGTACTTTCAAATAAAAAAATAAATTTGAGAAAATATCCAGTAGTTTTTTTTTATAGAATTATCAAAAAAAAAAAGTTATTTGGCGAACCCTTTATTACGCATATTCAAGTATTGAACCAAACCACACCCAAGAATTTCTTTACTTCTCAACGAAATATGGTCAAAACGTTGGATTTTAAAACATACCTTGCAGCATTGTTAAACGCCACAAGGAGCTTATGCTGCGATTGGAAATCAAGCTGACTATAGACAACATCTGAAAAAGTAATATGTGGCATTATTAGTTGTACTACAAGCCTACGACGAGTTTCAAGAGGGATAAAGTCTGAGGAAGCTCGTAAATAACGCAAAGTACCGTAGATTTTACTTTTAATGTAATTAATATGGTCAATACAGGTTAATCTTGAGTTAATTATGAAATCAAGGTTTTTCACTTTATTCACAGCGTTCAATTTATCGGTTTCTATTGACAAAAGTGGAATATCCACAAAGCATGAATCCTTCCTTGCAATTGGTAGCACTTTAGATTTTAAAGGATTGATATAAAGTAAGTTGGTGACTGCCCACTTGTTAAGCAATGCCAGATCATAGTTTAATCTAAAAGTTAAGTCTTCTAAAAGACCAGTAGGTCGAGAGAGGTATAGCTGAATGTCATCAGCATAAGCATGAACGGTTGCATATTTACAAACAGAGAAGACGTCATTTAAAAATATAGAGAAAAGTAAGGGACCCAAAATAGAACTTTGAGTCACTCCGACAGAAACAGAACAAAGAGACGAACAATTATTACCAACTTTAAGGAGTTGCATTCTATTATCTAGGTAATTGGATACTAGCTTAAATGCACTGTCACTAAAATAAAAAATGTTTAAGCTTATAACAAAGCAGATTGTGATCGACAGAGTCAAAAGCTTTTAAGAAATCTAATAGGCAAAGAAGAGTTATAACATTCTTGTCATAGGCTATTCTAATGTCATCCATTATTTTCATTACTGCTGTCGAACAACTGTGACCAGAGCGAAAGCCAGACTGCAATGGGGATAAAAGATTGTTGACATGTAGGTACTCAGAAATCTGATCAGACATTATTCGTTTAAAAACCTTACTAGGAGCAGGGAGTATACTAATAGGTCTGAAATCTTTGGGATCAGAGACAGAAGTAGATTTGGCCACAGGCATGACCGTGGCAATCTTCCATAATTCTGGGAAACGGGAGCAAGTAATGCAGTGATTGATAAAATTAGTAAGGGGCGATAAGATAAAGTGAATAACTAATTTGATAAATCTGATTGGCATTTCATTAATCCCTACTGCATTGGAATTAATTTTCATTATGCATTTGGCTACATAGTCCTCACTAACAGATGAGAATTCAAAAGATGGCAAGGAAAAATAAGTTGCTTGTGCTGTCAACACGCCATTGTTGCCATTAAATATCCTGTTTGAGGAAATGTCCCGAGAAGGACTTGGGCACCCATTTGCCAAAAAGAAGCCATTAAGTAAGTCCGGATCCAAATTACAAACACTAGGCAAAATTGTCTGCAATTCCTTATTTGCCCGCACTTTCTTTTACGTGTGCCATAAGAAAGTCAAGGAACATATTTTAGCCCTTTATACCTTCAATAAAATGAATCCTTCCAACATCAGACGCAGCCCCAAACCATGACTGATCCTCTAACATGCTTAACCGTATGTTTAAAATTTTTTTTGCAAAATTCTTCATTCGGTTTCCGCCTTCCATTTGAGCCAAATAAATTAAATAAACTCTGATCGGTAAACAAAACCTGCAATAAATGTTTATTGTTTAAAAGTGCTTAAGATCCTAATGTATTCTATTTTATTAACCTTGCTCCAGAATAAAAAATCTTTGGCCATTTGCTCATGCACAAAATTGGGTCGTTCTTTTATATTTTTCTTCCTAATACAGTGCTTTTTTCGTGCTGCTCCTCCATTTAAACAATTTTTTCTCAAAACTCTTCAATTTTTTTCGGAGCGAACACTCTTTTTAAAATTGAGTTTTGACATGACCTCTCTAGTCTTGGTGCAGATAAAAATGCGTCTTTTATTATTTCTCTTAAAACATACCTTTCATCTTTGGAGGTAATTTTATTTTTAGCAACTGTACGTTCTTTATTGCATATTCTCTTATCTTGTATACAACGCTTGATTATATCGTGCACTGTTGATTTATTTTTTAAGACTATTTGTGAAATTCGTCTCTCGGATTTTTCTTGCAACGATCTATCACGAGCTGCCATTCTGCCAGTGTTGATTGATTCACTTCTTGGGAAATGTTTATTTTTTTAAGTTTTGCGTTTGACTGAAGTTATTCCAACAGTAGTAAAAAGTTGAAAGCAGTAGTAACGGTTTAAGGACCACGATTTGCATTTTTTCTGTACTTGCCCAACTTTCAATGTGAGCTCGTTTTTATAATAGCATGTTCTCACGACACCTTGAATTACTTAATTCGGCTCTCATTCGTAATTCGAGGCTCAATTATGTTCCGAATTAAGTAATTCGCCATACAATATTTGACAACCTGAATTACCTCATTCGAAGGTAATTCAGTTTGAATTACCATCCGAATGACGTAAAAATCGGTTTCATCTCTAATTTTAATCGAAAATTAATCGAAAACTGCACTTCTATAGAAGAAAAAATAAAAACTAAACAAATAGATGTCAGCAGTCAAAGTGAGTATTTTTGTTTTAAAATTAATTTAAATAATAAATAAACATTTCTCAGCACCCTGCAACCCCAGTTTCTGCAACTACGCCATCATTTTCACCAGTATGTGGATGGATCATTCTTCTCCAAATCCAGGTCGGTCGCAACATCACCCACGGTTCCGATGAATTCGAGTCTGCCAACAAGGAAATTGGTTTGTGGTACACTGGAAAGGAGCTCCGAGCTCACCGGCTGGACACCAGCGGCCGTGAAACGGATGCACGAATAAATGAATCATTGCATCAGTGCTGCACAGTTGGTAGACTTTGCATTTGTCTTATTTTGTGATAAGCAGAAGGATGTAATCCTTATGACCTAATTTTAGTATGTGGCTATTCTTGCGGCATCCTCGCAGCTCATCCATCTTATGTGAAATGTTAAAACTTGTTTATATATATATATTTATGTATGATAAATGTTCATAAATGTGCCAGAAGTTCAAAATGAATGAAAACAATTAAATGTATCTAGTTATCTCTTTTAAATAGGCGGCCTTCGGGTGCTGCTTGGGGACTACAATCCTCAGTAATTCCAACATCGGCTACGTTGTCTACAGTTCTTCTGGATATAAGTATATTTTTAAAAGCTGGACCGTCAAGTGTGCATAATACGTGAAATGTAATATCTTCAAAAGTAATGCATGCATTTTTATGATAAATTTACACTAAAATTTGAAGTTTTCGTGAATTTTATCTCCTAAACCAAACTAGAGAGACCATTTTTGTATTCATATTTAAGCTAAGGAGGTCCAAATACATTTATTATAAAAAAGAAAAAAATATTCGGGTCCGGGCCATAAAGTAAAATTATGCCAATAAAATTAACGAAGAACAGCTGTCAAACCGAATTACGATTGCTTCGTGAGAACGGGATAATCGCAATCGTATTTCGCAGACCGAATTACTTAATTCAGAGTGTCGTGAGAACATGCTATAAGTTTGTTTCGATTTAAATTTGTTTTACCGTTATGTTCTAGTTTTTTAATTATGTTTTTGTTTAATTTTGTTCAACAAAAAATAACGTTTTGAAAAAATATATATATCAATTTTCTTCATACATTTTCATTTCCAAAATGCAATGCGAAAGTGCTATGAAATGCCTGTCATAAAAGTAAAATTATGCTGAAATAACATATAATTTTTCACAGAATCAAAAGTGCTGCCAGGTATTTAAATACTCATTGATAGTTTTTGTTTTTTATATGAAAACTATCGATCATTCAGTAGGACTTGATAGCTCAGTAGGGCAATTTATAGAGCGTGATTTTCGTTCGTCGAGAGAGGGCTCTACTTTTCAATTGCCTTCTGAGCCCAAAGTAACACCTGTTGGCAAGAGTTATTCTTCGTTTGATCTCAATGCTGATGTCGTTGGTTGAGTTTATGCTGGATTCCAGATAGACGAAGTCCTTCACAACCTCAATGGAGGTATTGTCATCTGTAACGTGGGTTTCAAGACGCTGCACAGTGTTGCGTCTAGTGGACAAAAATCAAAAATTTTTTTTCATCAAATCATACAAAATGGGTATCGTTGTAAAGGAAATACTCTAATTAAGAAGAATTTAAATTTTTAGTTCCATTAAATAATTTTTGGAGACGCTACACCTGTTTAAAGTCAATACAATTTCATAGTTTTTTTATGGTACAATTTTCGTTTCCGAGCACTTAGGCAAATTTTTTTTTTTTAACTCATTTTTCAAGATATTTTAATATTTTTAATTTTCATTGAAAGTTAATTTATAGCAAAAAATAAGGTTTTTGTTATTGGGAAGAAAAAAGTTAAATTGAATTTTTTCAAAAATTTCAAAAATTGATAAAACTATGGAAAAATAAAAAATTTTGTTAAATTTATTAGTCAGCTTCTTCCAAGTTCCGCTGAGATCACCTTTGAAACCAACAAACATTGTAAGCATGGTTTATTATCTTTTAGAATCTATAAAAAACTTTTCCGAATACGTCCGATTCTTTGAGTAATCGTATTTTTAAAAATGGTCCAAAATGCAATTTTTCATAATTTTTCGAAAAATTGTTATTGTTTTAACAGCAATACAAATGTAAACAAACATGTTTCTTATCTATTTTATTAAAAAATGATCTAAGTCTGTTTTTTTAGATGTTTTTTTTTAAATTATAGGACATTTTTTGAATAATATGTATTTTAATATATACAAGAAATATATCATACCGGAAAAAAAAAATTAATTCATTTTAGAAATAAGCGAACAATTTTAAAATTTGTACCCTACAAGTTAAAGAAGGGCTTTAAAGATCTTGCAATAATTATTGGGCACAAATTAACTAAAAAATAAAAGATTCATATTTAATTAATTGTATTTTTCGGAAATATATATATTTTCTTTGCAAACATATATTAACGTAATAGTTTTTTAGGCAATTACTGGAAATTACGTAAATTTTTTTTAAGTAGAGTACACCTATGATTACTATTGCCACCCACAATGCATTTACCGTTTTTAATTAAACATTTTACATAAAAGTTTAACGCGTGATTTGTAGTAAAAATGTCATATATTTTTAATAATTCCGATTTATTTAATAGTTGGATTAGTGCTGGACCACGAGATAAAGTATCTTTCATCGTAGCTTTTGTTAAAGAAAAAATTGATGAAAGAGTATTTGATGAAAATCAAGTAAAACAAAAAGTACGCGTTTTTTGTCAAAAACTTCAAAGAAAGTGGATTGAGTGTGGTTACAAAAAAGAATATTTTTTAAAAAAAAATTCGAATTGGCTAAATCTCAAAGCTTTCGAATTTCCACATCCAGATGATGTAAGTAAACAGCTTTGAAGAAAATAAAATATTTTTAATATAAAAAGTTAAAATTAATCTATAATTTAGCAACCTAGCACAAGTC
The DNA here is from genome assembly GCA_963920525.1 of Dichetophora obliterata. Taxonomy (NCBI): domain Eukaryota; kingdom Metazoa; phylum Arthropoda; class Insecta; order Diptera; family Sciomyzidae; genus Dichetophora; species Dichetophora obliterata. The sequence continues at coordinate 99,800,725 of OY986437.1, forward strand.
GCGGAAGGCCTCAAATGCAATTTCACTTGGCATCAGAAAAAACAAAAAAAAGGAGAATAGCTGATATAGCTGGTGAATATTCTGCGGAAGAGTTAGATTTTGCTTCCCAATTTGCTAAAACAAATAGCAATCCTGAAAGTGAGCCTAGAAAAAAAAAATTGTCACCAATGGAGGCATTAACGCTGTATATAGATTTGGACCTTTCTGTAGAAAAGTACAATATTTTGCGAAAAACAGTGAACAAATTGCATGAAAATTGCTTTCCTAGTTATTATGCTATACAGAACTTAAAAAAAACGTTAGTACCGCCAGTAATAGCTTCAGAAAATTCTGCTGAAGTTCCTTTAAAACCTTTAATGCGAAAGACAGCAGAAAGCGTTTTGAGTTTATGTAAACCTAATTTACTCCAAAACAAAGTTACACTTATCTGCAAGTGGGGTATGGATGGAAGTTCTGGCCATAGTCGGTATAAGCAGAGTTTTTCTTCAAGCGAGTTCAACGATGAGTTCTTATTTTTAATTGCTTTTGTTCCAATAAAGTGAGTAACCTTTGTATAATTTTATATAGTAAAAAAACATTTTTATTACTTTAGATTAATTGACTCAACATCCAGAAATGAAATTTGGGTCAATGAAAAATGCTCTTCCACTCTTTTCTGTAGACCTGTGAAATTTATCATGGCAAAAGAAAATAAAAATATTATTATTGGAGAAAATGCTGCTATGAAAAACCAGATAAATGAGTTAGAATGCGACATAATCGATCTTGATGGAAGACCTATTGAGGTCTCATACATAATGCACTGTACAATGATAGATGGTGCCATTGCAAATATTCTAACTGAAACCAATTCAACAAGTAGATGTTTTATATGCAAAGCAAGTCCTATTGAAATGAATCGAATTGATTTGGTTAAAACTCCAAATATAAATCATTATGAGTATGGACTTTCAACACTACATTGTTGGATAAGGTTTTTTGAATGTTTACTGCATATAGCCTATCGATTGGCATTTAAAAACTGGCAAGTAAGAGCAGAACATAAAACGGTGTTTGCTGAAATTAAAACACGAATACAAAGAGAGTTTAGAGAGAGACTGGGCCTGCTAGTGGATTATGTAAAAACAGGTTATGGCACCACAAACGACGGAAATACGGCTAGGAAGTTTTTTTTAAACTATGAAGTATCTGCAGAAATCACAGGACTTAACAAAGATCTTATATACAACTTTGCATTAGTGTTAAGAATCCTCTCATGTGGCAAAATCATTAAAATTGATGAATTTAGTAAGCTGCTGAGAAAAACGAGGAACTTGTACATAGAGTGCTACAATTGGTATTATATGCCTTGCTCTGTACACAAAGTTTTAGTACATGGATGCGAAGTAGTAAAATGTTTCGATTTACCAATAGGTGACTAAACTTTTAATATTGTAGTTTGAAGTAATTCGATCTAAGATATATTTTTTCACAATAATTATTTTCGCAGGAACTTTATCTGAAGAAGCTTTAGAAGGAAGCCACAAAAATATTCGATATACTCGTCTTAATCACACGCGGAAGTGCTCAAGAGAAAATTCCAATACAGATCTTATGACCTATTTGGTAATCTCATCAGACCCTCTTTTATCTTCTCAAAGAAAAAGTAAATATAATAAAAAGATAATTGAGGAAGATTCTAACATCAATTTGTATATTTATAATGAAAATAAAGATGAAGATTAGCACCTTTTTAATTCAAATAATGTACATAAAGAAAATATTAAATAATTATTAGTAAAATTAATATTTGCATTTCATTATTCAAAGCGAATATCTTTCAAAAAGAAGAAAACGTCAATGTATTAAAAATATATAAGTTTTTCCAGCATAGTTTAGTACAAAAATACTCTTACAAAAATATTTATATCTTTTAAACTATATAACATATTTCAAAGAAATAATTTTTTTTTTGATAAATCATAAACCATATATTAAACCAAAATTAAAAAAATTGTAAATTTAAGAATTTTAAATATGGTAATAATTTTTTAAAAAACTTAAAAATCTCAAAAATTGAAATTTATAACCCTAATTTAGACATGATGGAATTAATTTTTTTCATATTTGATATCAGCGACCTTAAATAATTCACCACTCCAAATTTCATCCAAATCGGACGACTCCTTCTATTTTTGTCCAACTTTTGTATGGGCTCGCAACACTGTGCGCTGGGACTATTTGTTTGTTGACACCAAGATTTTTGTATTATCTGCATTCGCTGCCAGACCAATTCGGCTTGACTCTCTTTCTTATCTGGAAAATATTGCACTGACTTCGCGCGTTTTATGGCCAATGATATCGATGTCATCAGCATTCTCAAGCAGCATAACACTTTTGTAGAATATTGTGCCACTACGTCTCAGATCAGCAGCTCGGATGATCTTTTCCATCATTAGGTTGAAAAAGTCGCACGATAAGGAATCACCTTGTCTGAAACCTCGTTTGGTAATAAATGGTGGGCAGAGGTCCTTTCCGATTTTAACTGCGCTGCTGGTGTTGCTCAGTGTCATCCTGCAAAGTCGTATTAGTTTTGCAGGAATACTAAAGGTATAGGTGCTTCCTTATTGGGCTGTCGAAGGCGGCTTTGTAGTCGACAATAGGATGGTGGGTTGTTTTTCTTGGGTCTTGGGCGCGTGAAGATCTGATCGATGGTGGACTTTCCAGGTCTGAAGCCGCACTGATAAGGTCCAATCAGTTGGTTTACAATGGACTTCAATCTTTCACATTAAACGCTCGACAGGATCTTAAATGCGATATTAAGCAGGCTTATCGCACTATAATTGGCACAAATAGAGGGATCGCCCATCTTGTGAAATGGGCAGAACACACTGAGAATCCAATCGTTTGGAGTGCATTCTTCCGACAATATTCTGCATAGAAGCTCATGACTGCATTTAAATAAAGCTTCGCCTCCGTTCTTAAATAGCTCAGCAGGTTACCCATCAGCTCCCGCTGCTTTGTTATTTTTAAGCCAAGCTATAGCTGTCAGAACTTCATCATAGTCGGGCAGCAGAACCTCGACGCTGTCATCCGTAATTGGGGTTTCCGGAATATCATCTCTATTGGCGGAATTATTGTCAGTGTCGCCATTTAGAAGCTTAGAGAAGTGTTCCCTCCATAGCGTCAGTGTACTCTGGATATCTGTCACTAGATTCCCGTTTCCATCCTTGCAGGAAGAGTCCCCGGTTTTAAAATCATCGGCAAGGCGTTTTTTTCCAAAAATTTTTGGGCCTCATATCTGTCGCCATTTATCTCAATCTTCCCATGCTTGCACTTTTCTTCTTTTCCACCTGAAAAAGTCTTTCTTCCCTACTTTTCTCTTTGTATCACTCCTTAGAAGTGCGCGTTACAACTGACTGCATGGTGGCTTTGTAGGCGGCGTCTTGTTCTGCAGTGGCGTCGCAACACTCCTGGTCTTACCACTGGTTTCGATGAAGGCGGTGGTAACCAATCACTTCAGTATCAGTCGCACGCATGGAGTTGTGTCCACTGTGCTTTGAAGTAGTAGTGAGAGTCGAGTGGCGAAGGCTTCGGCTGTCTGTTTTTTTTGCAGCTTGTCGTCGTCTAGCTTTCTCTGTGTAGGGTTTCGTGCATTCTTAGCTGCACACAGACGTGTACGAATCTTGGTTGCGACAAGATAGTGATCCGAGTCCATGTTTCCACCATGGATCGTGCGTACATCCAATACACTGGAAGAGTGCCTTTCGTCGATCAAAACGTGATCAATTTGGTTTCTGGTATTTTGATCAGGTGACATCCAGTTTGCTTTATGAATATTGAGATGCTTTAATCTAGTGCTACTTACGACCATATTTCGTGTTGCAGCGAAGTCAATCAGCATCACTCCGTTGTGGAATGTGTTGTCGTGGAGGCTGAATTTTCCGACAAATATATTTTCCTTGAACACCGCCAAAAAATTTAAAACATTTAAATTAATCATTCGAAAACGTCGTAGATGTTTTTGATTCCGTCCAATCAGCTTTCTCTAAATTATTTGAAAAAATATTCTTAAGACGAAGGAAAACTATATGTGAAAATACTCCATATTACATTTTTCTGAAGTCATATCTCTCTGAGCGGATTCCGAAAGTATTCAAATACAACTCAATCGAATACAAAAGTGGGGTAAACAGATGAAATGTAATGGTTAACATACAAAAATCAGTTCACGTTACGTTTGCACTGAGAAAGGAAGATTGCCCAGAAGTGAAACTGCGTGAGGCAGCGATGCCGAAAATGGATACTGAATTGGAGAACTCACATCATATCAAAAAAACAGCAGCTTAAAATTAAAATCAGAATACTAAACTGGTTACTTAATCCAAAATCCCAACTTAGTTTACGTTGTCCCAAAATCTCAAAGTACGTCTCTATAAAGCAATTTTGAAGCCTCTATGGACACACGGAATAGAGCTCTGCGGGACGGCAGGCAATAGTAATATTGACATCTTGCAAAAAACCATTCCAAAACACTGCGGATGATTATTATTGCACCATGGTGTGTTACGAACATCACTATACGCGAAGACCTTAAGGTGCCAAAAATGAAAGACGAACTAAGCAAACGTAGTGAGAGATATTTATTGAGACTAAGCCACCATACTAACTCCTTATCAATTTACTTACTAGAAATTACTTTTGAAATAACAAGATTAAAACGTATTCATATATTAGGCATGCAATTTAGAAAATAATTAGACTTAATTGAATTTTTTTAAACATATTTATTTATACAAATATTGTAATTCTTTTTCAATGTTTATATATATGTGTCGATTTGCAAACCTATGTTGACTGGGCGATCTTCGGATCGGGCATGAAAAGTTATTAAAAAAAAGGGGCGATAGGGGGACTTTACCCTATCACATCTTCAATTTTGTGAATATTTTCTTTAGAAATTTTTTCAAAAAATTTTTGTTTATAAATGTGCACAGCTAGAACAAAACAGATGCCAGAAATAAAATCCTCGTACCCGATTCAACCTAAATCCGGTTTTTATACAAAAACTTATCGTAAAATATTCCTAAAGAAAAAAATATTGATCGTTAAAAATAGCAATGTTGATAAATACATGGATACAGCTTAAATTCAATCTTTTACATTTGAAACTTATGCCCGGTTTCACCAACATTTATTTAAAACTCTTTTAGCTACATGCTTTTAAAATTTAACATGATGATAAATTTATTTATGTTTCACCAAAATAAAATTATCAGTTTTAACAAACACTCTGTTAGGACTACTGTACAGTACGAATCAAAGGTTATTATCACATTTCTCGACGTTAATTAAAATAAATTTTAATGATATTTAACATGCACAGCAAAACCAAAGAACATACGTGGCAGAAACTTCTTGGAGAAAGAAAACCACGATCTTGTGGATCTAGGTTAGCCAAGACAAGGGATCGTTGTAATGGTATATAAATAAAGTGTGGACGTAATGTTGATATGTGGACGTAATGTTGATATGTGATGCGTCACCCTTTGCACAATGCGGCAAACTGTTGGCTTAAAAACATTGAACATATCTGCCACATATTGCTAAAGGGATCCTGTTAAAATCGATGTCGTCGTATGCCTCCATAGGGCTTAGGAGCTGTCGAAAATTTCGCGAATACACAATTTGTAGTTGGCCTTCATCGTCAGATTATGAGGAACATGATGATGGAGCTAAAAATCTAAAAAAGTTTTATTATTAAAAACCAAATGTAATATTGAAAAAGTATTACCTCTTCATATCGTTGCTATTTGTTTTGTTTACGAAATGTCAATAAAAAATATTTTTTATATTAAATATTTTTGAAACAAATTTTATGAATTTTATTATGGAAATGACATTTTATAAATTCTAAGTCGCTGTTAAAAATTTTAAGTGAACAAAAACCAACACCTATTTTACTATATAGCTTATATATCTGTTAACGTTCAAAGTGTTTGGTGAAACGGAATTTTTTTGCTTTATACATTTAGCAGACTGTTTAATATTTAAAAAAGCTTGGTGAAACTGGGCATTAATATTTTACAGAATAAATTTTACTGTTTAAATGTGAAATTCAACTTTAAATCTAGAGTAAAACTTGTAAAAAGTTTAGTTTAAAAAAATTATCGAGTCAGTATATCAAGTGTATTGATTCACGAGGCCTTGGCGACCACAGCCTCGACGTTCTTCAGCTATTTGCTCACATAAATCAATTGACCTCTTAGCATATAAACTATTTTCACTTTTCAATTTTATGTAAATTGTGTGTTATAATTTTATTTCCAAGCTTAATTATCTTACTACTTGAAAAGTTTAAGACCTTCTGACATGATTAATATTTTTACAACATGGGCGGTGTGTTCAACATCGGTTTTACATAAATGAGTAAATTAATTAATATCTACATTACGCTACATGTTAAGCATATAGAACATGCTAATGTTTACTAATCATCAGTGAATTTTTTTCACTTCGAGCCGAATACTACAATCAGGAAGTAAATCGATTTCATGTGCTTACATTTTAGTCATTAAACTTACTTTCAGCTTTCTTTTACGCACACCTGTAAGACCTCTTTGACACCGCTACTTCGGCTTACTTAAAGTTTTTTATTATATTATATCTGGGTTGCGTTTTGTTTTCAATTTTAGCGGTTTACTTATTTATTTACAATAGTATATAACATATACAAAAGTTTGCTCATGGGTCAAGAGCACTGGGTACAGTTATCCCGCCATAAATGCAAGAAATCAATAAGAAACAAAACAATCCTCATATATTTAAATTAAATCAGAGGCTAAATAAGGGAGCTGAAAACCAAAACGAACGAAAACAAATATAATAACAACAAATATGTGCTATGATTCCGGTTTCAGTTTCATTAATCACTCATTAACAATTAAAATGGCTTATTTTTATTGTTTCGCTAAGTTATGTCGGGTGAGCAGTTTTGAGATTTAAACGAAAACAAACACATGCTAGAAGAAATAATTTGGAATTTTTATAAAAAAGTTGTTTTCAATAATAACACGCTAACGACAATGATTTCTTATTAACAGTAAATAATATTAGTATTTTTGTTAATTGGTAATCGAAACGACAAAAACTAAAGTTACTGAAGACATTTAAGAGATGAAGACACTTTACTTTTTTAAAAGTATACGGCAGTACTTTTTAATTCTGAAGAAAAGCGGAACGTGCGTCAAGTCAGAAATTACCTTACCTTACCTTACCTTACCTTACCTTACCTTACCTTACCTTACCTTACCTTACCTTACCTTACCTTACCTTACCTTACCTTACCTTACCTTACCTTACCTTACCTTACCTTACCTTACCTTACCTTACCTTACCTTACCTTACCTTACCTTACCTTACCCCTTACCCCTTACCCCTTACCCCTTACCTTACCCCTAACCTTACTCCTTACCTTACCCCTTACCTTACCCTTGCCTTACCTTGCCTTGCCTTTCCTTGCCTTACCTTACCTTGCCTTGCCTTACCTTACCTTACCTTACCTTACCTTACCTTACCTTACCTTACCCCTTACCTTACCCCTTACCTTACCCCTTACCTTACCTTGCCTTGCCTTACCTTGTCATACCTTACCTTACCTTACCTTACCTTACCCCTTACCTTACCCCTTACCTTACCCCTTACCTTACCCTTACCTTACCCCTTACCTTACCCCTTACCTTACCCCTTACCTTACCCTTACCTTACCCCTTACCTTACCCCTTACCTTACCCCTTACCTTACCCCTTACCTTACCCTTGCCTTACCTTACCCTTGCCTTACCTTACCCTTGCCTTACCTTGCCTTGCCTTGCCTTTCCTTGTCTTGTCTTACCTTACCTTACCTTACCTTACCTTACCTTACCTTACCTTACCTTACCTTACCTTACCTTACCTTACCTTACCTTACCTTACCTTACCATACCTTACCCCTTACCTTACCTTTCCCCTTACCTTACCCTTGCCTTACCTTGTCATACCTTACCTTACCTTACCTTACCTTACCTTACCTTACCTTACCTTGCTTATCTTACCTTGCCTTACCTTACCTTACCTTACCTTACCTTACCTTACCTTGTCTTACCTTACCTTACCTTACCTTACCTTACCTTACCTTACCTTGCCTTGCCTTGCCTTGCCTTACCTTGCCTTACCTTACCTTACCTTACCTTACCTTACCTTACCTTACCTTACCTTACCTTACCTTACCTTACCTTACCTTACCTTACCTTACCTTACCTTACCTTACCTTACCTTACCTTACCTTACCTTACCTTACCTTACCTTACCTTACCTTACCTTACCTTACCTTACCTTACCTTACCTTACCTTACCTTACCTTACCTTACCTTACCTTACCTTACCTTACCTTACCTTACCTTACCTTACCTTACCTTACCTTACCTTACCTTACCTTACCTTACCTTACCTTACCTTACCTTACCTTTTACTAAGGCTTTTTTATTAGTAACTTCATTATGTAGAAAGTTCTTTTTTTTAACTTTATAAACTGGTACACATTTATGTAACTTCATTAAATTTATGGTAAACGAAATTTATGATTTTGTAATGTTATTAATAACAAATTACTTTGGTAAAGTATTGAGTTTTTAATAGTATAATATTTAAGTGTGATCATTACAAAAAAAATTTAATATACGCATTAATACATTTCGTAGTTCTTTTTTCTAGTAACTTTGAGCTGTTGGAGCTCAAACTTGTTGTTGGCTGTTCTCTAAAAATCTAGAAATCTAAATTATTCCGAAATCTTAAATAAAGATTTAACATAAAAATCACAGATTTGGTATAATTTTAATAAATTAATTCTTGTTTCGATTGTATTTCTATTGCATTATATTGTATTTTTTGTAATAAAATATTGTAAATACGTAATTAAGGCCTGTACGAATGCGATGTCAGTGAGTGCAAGAAATTAATGCACCATTACATTTTAAACATTTGAACATAATGAGAGTATTTGGAGGGTATTGATGTGAACGCACCTTTTTATGTATTTAATAACTAAGTGCTGAGCTAATATGTTCACATAAGCTTATAGGTTTGCACATCAGGTTTTACGGGTAACCAGTACTCAATAGCTCAATAGAGAAACATATGCTTTGCAGAAAATTTTTAAATCTTCACAAAATTTTAGTTTTATATATTAATATTAGACAATTTAATATATGCAATAATTTTGGACTATTCAGCTTCAACACATAAATATTTTTGTACTTCCAAAACCACATTTCCAAAACTATTTTTAACTATATTAATAAGTTTGATTTCCGATTTAACAAATGAACTAAGCAAATGCATGCTAAACAAAATCTAATGCTAACTTGCTCCTAAGTTCCCATACAAAATTTTGAAAGAACTTAAAAATTTGTTTGCTTAAGCAGCTTAGCAGGACTTAACAAATTTAGTGAATACCTTACTAATTTGAAAAAATTGCTAAAAATAACTGCAACAGGGTCCTTAGCTAAGTCAAGCCTCTCTGTAAGGTGGCAGTAAGCTAAGGGGAGAACGCATGCTACAGCGCTCCAACTCCTAATAGTCCTAGTGCTGCCTGAGGCTGGTAATTCCCATCGGTGAGAGGTAGCTGGTTCAGAGATGTAACAGTAGCTCGACTCGAGGCAAGCTCTCTTCTTCTGCTCAAAAGGGCTAGCATAGTCACGCTAGGAAGTTGCGCACAGCTACTAGGCTTCAGCGTCTGGGGCTGATAAAAGAGAAGAAGAAACCAGCCAAATACGCGAAAAAGTCGAAAGCTTCTGATGACTTTTTTGGCAGACTCTTCAGCGATGTCGCCAGAGACGGTGAGGTGCTTACTATCCTGGATAGGGGGCTGAGAATTTCGGGATCTCAGTCAAGATCTGGAGGTTGGTAGAGGCTTAGCTTGCCGCCAACTATCTTTGTCTCATGACTGAGATTCCGGGTCCTCCTCCCAACTGTTTTGCGATAGGCTGGCAACGGGGTTTTAGGTTAGTAGACTGTGCCGATACCAGATCTGTCACATTCTACAAGGCGGCTATCGCCAAGGTAGGTAAAGTGTTCCTAGGAGCATGTATTGAATAAGGAAATACCTCAAAGAAGGAAATACCTAACAGACGTGAGTCTGACTACCAACGCCCTCCTCCCCCCTTCCATTTAGGAACTGAAGGGTTGCCAGAGTTGAGGACCCCAGAGATAGCAGAAAACGGTTTGTGGCTTGAAAGCAGAAGGATATAAATTGTTCTTATTGTAGCACAGGCTCTTCCAGATCGTGTATACTATCGAAAACCTGTATTCTCTCTTTTCTATTATCCAATTTCAGTGATCAAGATTAGGTGGCAGTAAGTCTTGAGCTAGGATCGTGCAGCTGCTAGGTTGCGTCATCGTACCTAGCTAATGACCATCCCAAGCCACCGCCGGCTGTTAGTCTGCAGCGTTCTGTCACTGACGCGGAGAGGAATAAGCGTGGCGTGGTAATCGAAGCTGACGCAAACCCGAACTGTACAATTTGGGGAAGCACAGACGTCAATGAAAGAGGTGAGTTCTTGTTTGATTATTTACTCAAAAGAAATTTATATGTTTGTAACGTTGGGAACGTTTGTTGCTAGCAGCAGGTGTAAAGTCCTAGACGTTACCCTAGTTTCTGACTTCTTCTGGGGTCACGAACTCGAAATTGCTTCAGGATCACCCCTTCTCGGATCATAGGCTTTTTATATTGGGCCGAAAGAATTACTTCAATAGTCCTTTATTATTATCTCGCATTAGGAACCTGAAGAAAACAAATTGCTATGAATTCAGGGAGGTACTCGAAGAAATCTCATGCCCTGAGGGCATTCCAAGATGTAAACCAAAACTTTCTGTGTTTAAGGTAAATTGGTAATCCAAGGTTGCAGTGTTGGATGATTTTTAACTAAGCTAAAAAATCGGGTAGAACTCAATGTTGGGTAGAGTGTAAACCAGTCTTAAAATGTTTAATAAAGCCCTCCAAAAGGCTCAGCGAAATTTCTGGAGGCTTTTCTGCGGCAATATAGTTGAATCTTCCGAAGCATCAAGCCTCCATAAGTTCCTCGCTTCTAATCCTAGCTATCCAAGCTTCTTTAAGAAATCAGACGGTACCTGGACATCCTGCAGCGAGGAGACCCTTGATCTTTCTGAGTACCATTTGTCGGATTGCTCTGTGGACCTCACGTCAGGTGTGAAATTATAAAAAAATCCTGTCTTCACATCAATACACAATGGTAGCTTTTCTAGATATCGAAGGTGCTTTTAGCAATGTCCTTCCAGGGGAAATCATTAACTATCACTCATGAAGCTTAGGGTGAATGAGCCACTCTTTACGCTGATAAGCAACCATCAGAATCATCAGTGCATCTCTAAGTGACTCAAAGGCCCCCGGATATTTTTAGTAGGAGTCCACCGCAGGGGGGTGTTCTATCATCTTTATTATGAAACTTGTAGTCAATTAACTGCTGAGGAAAATAGAAAAGGTGAGCTACACGGTGATTGCCTATGCATATGACGTACGAGTGGCTAATGCTGCACAGGGAAATTTTTCTCATACTCTCTCGAAGTTGCTTGAGTCAGTGCTCTCTGATCTTAATTTTTGGGCTAAGAGCTGTGGGCTGGAGGATTTTGGAATTTACCCCAAAAACATAACTAGTTCTTTTTACGAGGAAATACAAAATTCCGCACTTAATTTCTCCACATCTTGATGGCACTCAGCTATACTTCGTGAAAGAGGCTAAATTAGAGTTGGGTCGTTCCGGACCTGCATAGTTCATGGAACTATGTTCAGTCTCGGACATAGTTCCAATCATTCCATCTATACGATTTGAGCATGTTCAAACAGTTCCGATTGCAATAACATTTTTTTAATTGAGCAACATCTCTTTCGCACTTAAAAATTACAAATTACAAATTAAAAATGATATATCGTCATTCCAATTGTGTGCATTGTTCAGCATTGCTGTTTATTTTTGCTTTTAACATATGAAACAGAACAATCACGAAATGACATTGAGCATGCTTTTGTTACTTTCATTCTTATAAAGAGAACTGCTGGAACTATATAGTTCCGCGAACATGCTTAAAGCTGATGAACTATAAGATGCAACTGCAAATGATTTTCAGCAACTTTATAAATTTACAACATGAACTTTATTTACTAATTGAAGTTATTTACTAAATGATAGAAGTTCATTTTTTATGTAAACTAAAGAAATGTTTTTCTTTAATTAAAAAATATAGAAATAAAAAAAATATTGAACTGTACTGCAGTTCAAATAAACAAAGGAACTAAATAGTTCCGCGGACATGCTTCAAATTCCCTCTGTAGTTCAACAAGCAGACAAGCCAAATAGTCTATACAGTTGAAATAAGCAAAGGAATTAGATAGTTCCGCGGACACGTTTCCGTGAACTAGTTCCTTTCTTCAAAAGAATCGTTCCATGTCCGTTCCGTCTCTGGAACTGTTAAGCACAAGCCTAGACTAAATACTTAGGACCTATTTTGGATAGAAAGTTAAGCTCGAAGCCGAACATTCTTGAGCGAACAACGCAAGCCAATGTTACTTTATATGCCTGTAAGAAAGCAATAGGTAAAACATGGGGACTAATCTCGAATATTGTACCTTGGATTTATATAGCTATAGTGAGACCGATGTCTCAGTGATACGATGTCTGTGTGTGGTGGACAGCACTAAAAGCACATTTTAATTGTAAGCTATTAGAGAAAGAACAAAGAGCTGCGATCGTATGTATCAGCGGAGTGCTTAGGTCCACTTCATAAGAGGTGCTAGATGCAGCTCTTCATTTAATACCCCTCAATATTATGGGAAAAAGGATGGCAGAAAACATACATCCGCTTTAGAGCAGCCTCGCAGTAGGCTAACACTCAAATAGGTCACTCCTCTATTATCGATCGGGCAGAAGCAGTTCCTAGCAACATCAACTACACTATTGCCACTTCCTTATTTGAGAATGGCTTTCACACAGTAAAGCCTACCAAAGTAGAATGGAATGGACTACTATTGCTTAACCAAGTTGGCACATATTTTTACTGACTGCTCAAAACTATGACAACAAAGTCCGGGAGGCATCTTTTCTACGGATCTGGAAATCAGAACTTCATTTAAACTGCAAGATCATTGCAGCGTTTTCCAGGCGGAAATAATTAAAGAGCTGAGGTACGGTGGGATATGAACTAGAGATATCTACATTTTAACGGACAGCCAAGCAGCGATATAATCCCTTGAAGGTGTGTTTCCAACATCACAAACAGCCATTAAATGTCGCTCGTCTCTTAATGAGATGGCTGTTAAGTTCGACATTCATCTGGTCTTGGTACCGGAGTATAGGGACATTCCTGGAAATTGTAGAGCGAAAAAGCTCGCTAGAAAAGGCACAGCAGTAACGGTGCTGCCTGACATGGAAACATCAGTCATCTCACTTGCGTCGTGAAAACTCTAAGGCAACATGCCATAGAAATGGATAGTTTCAGGTGGAATCACAGCACCACCTCCAACACATCCAGACAGATGTGGCCCAGTTTCACTGAAAAACTCAAGAGGAAGATCACTCAAATGGCGAGGAAAGATATTTTCATTCTGATAGGCGTTATAACAGGACACTGTCTTATAGGTAGGAATGCCTTAAGAATGGGAGTCTATGCGAATGACTAATGATGAGGAAGAGGAGATGATTTCGCATCTCCTCTGTTCCCCGCCCCGCTCTATCCCGCAGAAGACATAAGCATTTAAGTAACCTCTTTTTTGATGATCTCAGGAATCTGGAGGAGGTAGGCGTTAAGCGTCTACTATTACTTATTATTAGTACGGGTTGGTTTTCATAACGTTATCTAGGAGTGAAAGTGAAGGTGTAGATCCACTATGATGTCACAACAGACCAACAACCTGGTCTATGTGAACAGGTTTTTGGCCGGCCGCCACTTTAACCTTACCTGGGTGGCTGATCTGTACGTATATTCAAGAGATATGTTTAGGATGAAAGAATAATAGAACCAGCTTCTACATGTACCCCTCTTAGGGCTCATTCATTGGAGAAATTAGCTGTTTTAATTAAGTTTTATGTTTTTCTTATGGGGCCCACCAGAAGCTTGTCAGATAGAGGGTAGGTGTGTTCAGAATAATTATTGGGGGTGAAAAAATTATAGGGCCTGGTGACCCCTCTATAAGCCATCCCAGGGAAGCTATGTCAATACCTACTTTTACTTCACTGCTTACTTTTATTTCTTCACAATATCAAAGGCTAGTTTTTCAGTGCTGGTTTAATCCTTGTTTGACTTAAGTTCAGGTAAACCTTAATTAAAATTGATCAGAGTTTAATTAAAAATGATAGTTTTCATTAATTTAAAACAAAACAGATAAGCTATAAACTATGTGGCAATACCTTCAAATGATAAGAAATTATTTATATTTATAGATTTAAAAAAAAAACTAATAGATTTTGTGTAAGAAGTAAGCAAAAGTATTCTAAAACAAAAAAAAAGTCCTCAAAAAGAGGAAGGTTGAATTAATGCTTTCTATTTTGACTTTTATTTATTTACTTTTTTTGTCAAAAAATAATTTATTAAAATTATATGTTAAATTAACAAAAGTTCACACAACCAATACTTATTTTCGAATTAACTGAACAATTCTATTCATGCTTAGTTTAAGCTACAAACAGAGTTGAACCAGCATTAAAAAACTGGCCCTTAAGGGTTGATTACCCTAGCGTAACGTGAGGTGACGCAGCGGGATGTAGCGTAGTGCAACGATGCCTTGAGGATAAACGATTTCCGAAATCGTAGTCCAAAGTAGTGCAGGCGCCGATTTGTACCCAGCAGAAAATTTGTTACAAGGCACTCATTTTATTCTAGTAGGCTTATTAACTTCTCCTCTTCTATAAAATACTGCATTCTTTCTTATATAGTAGTAAAATTTGTAATTTTGTGAAGTTAAACAAAATTTTTCGCTTGTCCGACAGCTGTCGAACTATCAAAAATCGTAACGTTGTAATCTATTTTCTATAGACTTCTACGCTGCGCCACGCCACGTTACGATTTCGGTAACGACTTGTACACATTTATCATTAAACAGATTTTATCTTGACAGTTGGCAACGTCGCGCTACGTTACCTTACGCTTGGGTAATCAAGCCTTTAGTGTTTTTTTGCCTCGTTGGTCATGACAATAGGTCTGCTTCCGTACTCGATTCAAGTAACTTGAAGTTGCTTTAAAGAGTTATTCTACAAATGTTTGAAGCTCCAGTGAGAAGAATAACATGCAAAATGTCACTCTCTATTCTATTACAATTACTTGAAATTAGTACGGAAACAGACATAATAAATTCTTTTTGTTGCTTTTAGGCTTAACGAACGAAAGCAAAACGTGCGTTTATTACCAAAATAAAAAAGTTAGTTTTTACTGTTGTTGTTATTATAGCTTTTGTGTTGATCAAGCCTAGCTCTATCACTAGGTTATGGTCCGATTATGTTCACGTAACGCAACGCAAGGTGGCCGTAGCAAATCTCACATGAATTTCTGTTGTATGGGCTTTGTGTGTATCTGGTTATGCACCACGTAACGAAGCTTATAGAACAGTATAGATAAAAACAGAATCTTATCTCACAACCTTAAGATAAACGTATAACAAATAAAAAGATCAATTTCATTTTGAACTTCCGTCGGCTCTACGGTCTTGTGACAGCCAGCGTTGTCACTCTATCACAATCGTGGTAGATCTACCACACTTTTAGATGCTACACTATTTAAAATTTTCAAGTGACAACACTGGTGATAGCTGCCTTTTCATAGCAATAGTTTATGTGCGTTAAATTTACTGATAAATTGTGTCTTTTAACGCACGATTCTTTTTTTCTGTCTTTTGTTCTTAGTGCGGTAAATTTGCTAATAGATATAATTTTCCGCCAATTAAAAACATCTCACTTTTTGTAAACAAAAGCAGCTGAGTTGAAATTTTTTAAGTAGATGTAAGTCTGCATAATCAACACGAAATTATTAACGTGGAATCTGCCATTTGCTACGGCCACCTTGCGTTGCGTTACGCGAACATAATTGGACCATTAGTGAGGTTATAGGATATAGCTCCATTATAAATTTTAGCAGAGAGCACGGCAAATCGCGCTGTGTGAAGGAAAAAATTAGTGCGCTACGCAGGGTTCTAAGACATAGGTTAGGTTAGGTTAAAGTGGCTGCCTCAAATTGAGACGCACTTAGGCCAATAAGGCCCATTGTGGTACCACAGGGGTTGATCTCCCTTCTCTATTCAAACCAGCTTGAGCTGTTCACAAAGCTTAGGATTCGGTATATTGATATTTCCGAGAGTTCTTCGAGGTCTCTGAAAAACCAGTTGTTTAGGTGAAGAAAACGTTTTTGAGCCAGCGCTGGGCAGGTGCAGAGAAGGTGTTCTGTAGATTCCACCTCCTCCTCATCTCTACAGCTTCTGCAGAAGTCGTTGTGGGGTATGTTTAATCTTTGAGCGTGCCTGCCAATAAGGCAGTGCCCTGTCAGGATCCCTATCATGGTGCCAATGTGATCTCTACTAAGAGATATGAGTTCTTTTGAACGCTTCAGATTGAGTTTGGGCCAAATTTGCCGTGCTATATTACAAGTGTTACCTGCTGACCATCTTTTGTTGGTGTTAATACAGGATAACTCATGTGTAAGGAGTTTACATGTGGTGAGAGGAATACCAAGGTTTGTCTTGTCTGAAGATAGTTGTTTGGTAGTACCTGTGCGAGCGAGTTCATCTGCTCTGCAGTTACCTAGAAAATCCCTATGTCCAGGAATCCAGCATAGGATAATTTTAAGCTGCTCTGCCATCTCGTTTAGAGATCTGCGGCAGTTGAAAACTGTTTCAGATGTTATTTCAACAGTTCCTAGGGCTTTCAGAGAGGCTTCTAAGACATAATACACTTTTGAAAACTTAACTAAAAGTATTTCAATATCATGTATATTTCAGGCATTTCGTTAAATAAGTAAAAAATTTTCTCTTTAAATAAAATAATCAAACAAAAAAAACCATTTCAATTATTTCATCAAACAGAAGTTGTTGTAACCTTCATCAGTTTAGCTGTAGCACCACTGAAGTTTTAAGGGTACCCTATTTACAGTACTTGTAAATTTTTTAAGTGTATCTAATACAAGTTGATTGTAGTGAGTAAACAGAAATGACCGTTCTTAATGTTCATATGTATGTATGTTTGTGTGTCCGTCAGTCTTATTGTCGCACTATCTACTGAAGATAGTGTTGTTGTTGATGTTCTGTGTTTGCTGGCTGCATTTTAAGTTGTAATTTATTCACTTAAACGCAATAATTTAATGATTATTAAATTGTTCATAAGAATGAATAGCTAACGCTTGTCGATTGTCGTCGATTACAAAAGATCTCATTATTATTAAATTGTTGTTGCTGTTGTTTTTCCATCTTCAGTTTGTTGATACATTTGTTGTTGTTGATGTTTGCTGTTTGATGATCAATCAAGTTTTCATGGTTTTTATATTTTATGATTTTATAATGGTAGAAAAATTAAATAAACGTAACGTTTGCATAAAACAATATTTATCATCATTTTGCTTTGGAATATGTTCTTACTTAGATTTGATTTTTTTACGATCAATAAATTAATAATTTTTTTTCACATCCACATACTTTTTATGAACACAAACCAAAAGTTAATTAATGTCAGGCCAGCAGAGCTTCGGTAATTAAGATGATGACTAAAATTTTCTTAATTTGTACAACCTGCAAAAAGATAATATATTAAAACACTATTCAAAGCTCTTACAAAGCACTATTCGAAAAACAAGTGTTGCTTATGAAAAAAGGTAATGCTTTCAAAGCTCTTGCAATTCTAAGTCGTTATGATACTCCAAATAATCAAACAAAATTGCTTTGGCAATGCTTCGGAAATAATTCGATTGTGAATAATTACTATAGGCCCAACAATGCGATCTACAGGCAGAAGGTCAAATATTTGCTATTAGCAAAAACAGATTTCAATCTAAATATTCTTGAAAAGCCTTTATTATATCCTTCCAAATCTCTCAAAAAGATTAGTGAAGTTGGAAAAGAGATAAATAATTTGCATCAACTAAGTCCTACATTAGTATTAAGTATTTAGTAAGTATTTAAGTATTTATTTAATGTAGATACCAGAGCTGGCCATATTGCGATTCCGACTACTTTCCGACTACAATTACAGTAAACGTCATCTATAAAATTAATAATTACGATGACTGTAATTGTAATATAAACAAATACTATTACGATTACTGTAATCGGTATATACACAAATTACAATTGCGATAGCTGTAATTCTAATAGAAGAATTTATTGATTACGATTGCAGTGATCGTTATCAATAAAAAATTGCAATTACGATTAATGTAATTGTAATCAACATTTTGGTGCAACATAGCTTCAGTTAATACTTCATATTGAATAAACCTACTTAAGCAACAAAGGATTTTGGATCAGTGGGTAGCTTGTAGAACTACCAATCGGAGGTGTATGAGTTTGATTCTTACAGCGTACAAAGAAGTATTGTTATTAATAGGGGTATTCTCTCAAGGATAGGCACGGTGCAAGAATAGGAAATATACAATCCGTGCATCGCTGCAACAACAAAATACAAGTAAAAAAACCATATAATATTTCCTATGTATGCTACACTGAAACCCATGTATACAGCGATGCTATGAAGCATAGTTTGTGAAATGCAACACTGTGTTTGTAATGAGAGAAAAGAGAATAAGAGAGATGCCTAACAGAAGGTCGAATGAGCGTGAAGTGCAGCTCATTATGCTGGGGTAAAATTACGTGGTTTTACCGCGATCGCGGCACCGCTCTCACGCTCTTTTTTCGCAAATGCTGCCGAAAAATACTGAATTTTGCATGTATTAAAATTGTTAAATACATTAAATAAATAAATGTATTAAAATGCATGCAAAATTCAGTATTTTTCAGCCACATATGCGAAAAAAGCATGAGAGCGGTGCCGCGATCGCGGTAAAACCGCGTAATTTAGTCCAGCCTTATAGAGTAATTGAGCTGTTGATTTTACTATAGGACAATTTACAAGTCAGTGAAATTGACTGAAGCATATCGCGTTAGTTGCTCTCTTTTACTCGCCCTGAGATATTTGACTGAATTACCGCTTACACGTGATTTTTCTGACTGATGGCAATTGCAAGCATTTATTACTACTTTCGTACTGTTTATTTTTTTGTGATGATTCGATCTGCGTGCATCGAAGTGTAATCAAATATTTTAGTTATTTATTAATTTAATTTTAATGGAGTGTGATAATGAAAAAATTGTTGATATTTTAGGATTGAAACTGATCACTCTGGCAAATCGATACGTCGGAAATTTAAGATACAATAAAAGTGCTTTTATGCTGAATTTACTACCTTATGAATTATTTGCTACTAGCAAGTAGACAAGGAAAAGTTTGCAACCATTTGACTGACTGATGCTGGTT
This sequence comes from Dichetophora obliterata, assembly GCA_963920525.1. NCBI lineage: Eukaryota > Metazoa > Arthropoda > Insecta > Diptera > Sciomyzidae > Dichetophora > Dichetophora obliterata. Next base: position 99,820,259 of record OY986437.1, read on the forward strand.
TTAGGCTGACTGAAAATTTGACTGATACGATAAAGTGTAAAAAGTTAAATTTCGCTCTCACAGAGAGTTATTTTTATTTTTAGCTGGGAAAACAACAACAAATTTGGACAGATCACTGACTTTGACTGACGTGTAAATTGCGACAATGCTACGCTTGTACAATAGGGTGCTCTCGATCCATTGAATATTTTAGTATAGGATTGTTACAATCCGTGCTCTCATGCAACTATGCTAGACATAGAGAATACCCCTGTTATATTTTTTTTTTATTAAACGCAAGTAAAACGGAACAATTCTAAGCCCGTTGTCTGGAAAAGCTTCGCTTCAATAATACTAAGGCTTATTGACGAAAGCTACTCGCTGTATATATTGCTGACTAAAGCTACTCGCTGTATTGATGAAAAATTGTTCAACGCGCCTAAAAAAGTTTTCACATCAAAAAACAAGTGCTATGTTTTTTAATACTTAAATGAACTTTTGTATCTAAAAATTTATGTTTCAAAGACATTTTGGAGATTTTTCAAAATTTAAAAAAGAGAAAAAAGGTAATGTTTTTAAGTGCTTGTGGGAAATTATACAAAAAAATACTGACAACACTACTTGAAACTATGCTTGAGCTACCATGGCGTATTCATAATCCAAGTAAGTTCATAATCCTGTTGAAAAGTACTTTTTTTAAGTAAAAGACCACAACTACTCAAGCTTTCAAATAGGTTATGATTCATTATGTCAATATAATCTCTCACTACCATTCGTCCCTTTACCCTGTGACATTAGCTAATACCAATCCAACTCTTAGAAACCCACAGCATCAACGACCCGCCGCCAAACTTCAGAGCTGGTTGTATTTGCGTTTGGACTTCACAAGAATATGAGCCTGATTTTTATGTATTAGCTTTTTTTTTATTAATTTTTTCACATTAAAGAAACCCAATAACAAGAAAATTAAGTAAAAGAAAAACCACAACAATTTCTTGTTTTCGCATATATTATTTATGCCAACCAAAAGACGTCTCCTGTTTTAATGCGGTTTTGCTTTAGCGCAAATATGGTTGATCATTTTATATTCCTGCCGATCTATCCTGCGCTGACATGTAACGAAAGTTGATTTTGAATTCGCGATTTAATTACTGCTCTTTCGTCTTGCGTTGCGATCGTACCTGTTATCCCTTCCTCCCATTCCTTCAATTGCCTTACATTGCTTTGCATTGTCAGTAATAAGTAAGGAGTGAAAAATTGTGCGCATGCGCAACCAGCGTACAGCCGCTGGCCACTTGCTGTTGTGTGTATGTTTGTTGTTGCGCAGTGCATTTTAACAATTGCGCACACGTTTTTCCAGCTTCTTCTTGTTTTTTCGTTTATTTGTACTTTAATATCATACAATGTGGCTTTTTTATTTTGTTTGATTAACTCGTAGCTATGTATTGGTTTATATAAGTAATTTTTTATATATATTTGTACTTGTAAATATCGCATATTAAGAAAGAAGATATGTGTCTTTGTATAGCTTGACCACTAAAGCGCTTACCACACGTTTTGCACATTGAAAATCTGTGTAGATTGATTGTAAGGAAAATGCAAGTGATAATCAGGTTTACTTTGTTCCTTTTTACAGCCAACTCCGCTGCAAGACTTGAAGACCGCTTGAAATTTTAATTTAATTATAGTCTTAGTTTCAGAAATTTTAAGAGAAGTGAAGTGAAAAACCAAAATCATAAAAAAAAAATCATTGGTCTATACATAAATACCAATATCGATCAAAAGTACTTCTGCGACTGCTTGAATATAAAATAATATACGTGTATGCCTTCGGATCGCCAGGTTTTGGCCCTTTATTTTTGTAAAAAAATTCTGGTAATTTAGTACCTTTACTTTACATTTAGCCTCAATTGCAACCTTGACCTCAGTTAGCGCCTTGTATAAGACTTAAAGGTGGTTTAAGGTCAAGATTTTATGGAATCCAATCCCTGTATAGTACAGAAGATAGCTAAAGGGTGTTTTTTTAAAGGTATAGAATTTTCGACAGTGATATCTGTCAAGCTAGCTGGCAAAATGGACAAATGTATACTTTGGCGAATTACCGAGCTTCAATGTATCAACTGTGTTGAGCGTGTTATTAAATGTTTGAACACAATTTATTTATTTATTTTATTTATTTATAACAGAATTCATTGTACATGTAATATTTCTCTTTTTAGTAAATACAAACATTTAACAATTTTATATGCACATAATAGCAATAAAAGCAAACATGAAATAAAATTATAAATTTAGGATTGCATATTATGATCAAAATAAAAGTATAAAGTATAAAAATATAAAATATAAATTACCCAGACTTGGCAAGATGAAATAAAAGTTTAAAAGGAGGAAAGCAAAGTGAGAAAGTGGAAACGGAGTGGAGAAAATAAGTTATTGAGAGATACTAAAATGCCGAAAGAGTTTTTGCTTGAATGTGTTTGCGTTGCCTGATGTTTTTATATTAGTTGGGAGAGCATTCCACAGATTTTTCGCATGCACAAAGAAATGTCTGGAGGTTAATAAGTATTTATGTACTGGAAATATTAGTTGCGCAGATCTCTGAGTCCTGGCAAATCTTACTATTTCAAAAAGATAGTCTGGCTCCCTATTTCTTATTATATTAAATAGCAATAACAACGTGCGGCAGTTTAAAAAGCTGTTTAACGAGCAACCAGTAATTTTATTTGTGAAGGCAGTTTGGACAAGTGTTCAATAACTGAACCTGCGAGTTTAATGCCGACTCCGAGTGGCTCGAATAAGCTTTACATGGCAGTTTTTTACTCTCTGAGGTTCGCCATTGTCAGTAGAGAGCATGGTAGAAGAATATAGGTAGATGCACCAGATGAGAGCATACTGCCGGAAATGTCAAAACGAAGCAAAACTTTTTATTTCTTTTCTTTTGTTTCCATTCATCACACAGCTGAATTTGACAGAAATGGCAGTATGGAAAGAGAGCACAGTCAGCGCTGCAGCTACCTCTATCCCTATACCATGGTAGAGAGGTAACAGCCGAACTGAAATATTATTAATAGAAACTTACGAGCTCATACTGTGCGTACCAAAAATGTCATCGCCTCTCCAAAAATGAATGTCACCGAAGATGAAAATCTATGGATTTACCGTACTCAGTAATTCGACCTCTGGAAGTCAATGTAGTTTTGTTTGAGTCTGCGTTCGGTTAATGGACTGAAAAACAACTGAACTAAGTTTTCACTGACAAATCATGTTTAGCGATGAGGCTTATTTCCAGGACAAAATTTCCATATTTGGAGTGAGCAGAGTTCCCCAAAAGACTTTCGAGACCCCATTATATCTTGAACATATTCGCTGTTTGGTGCAGTTGACATGTCTGAGGCATAATTGGCCCAATCTTTTTAAAATCTGAAGACGAGGCATCACCAGAACGCACAAATGATTTGTTGGTCTTCTACGTCAACACAAATCGTCTAGAAAACAAATAGTTTCAGCTTCGTCAAACAATCACTGTCATGCCATTGAAGTAAATATTTGGTGAGCGAATCATCTCAAACAGTGGTTTCGTAAATTGACCTTTCGAATTATGTGGTTTAACTTCTTTGGACTACTTTTTGTGAGTGTCGGTCGAGTCAGTCGTCTTTGCTGATAAACTAGTATTTAATTACGGCTAAGAAGACAACATTCTGGGCTTGGCTGTCGAAATAATTGCAAGACAATGCTGAAAAAAGTTATGCAAAATTGAACCGACAGAATGGCATTCATAAGACGCGGTCAAAGTAACCATTTGCCTAAAACTATTTTCATGCACTGAGTACAACAAACTGAATCAAACAAACAAAGCAAACAGATAAGTGTAAGTTTTAGAAGCTAACGAATGTATGGATTGCGAGAAACTCCAGGATGATATTTCATCGTTTTTGCAATGGTGAAACGTTAACCAGCTTAGTCTTAATTGTGGTAAATATAAAGCCCTCACTTTTGCTCGGAAAGTAAATCCAATTATTTATGAGTATAAGTATGACTCCAATGAAGAATTTTACAGAGTGAATCAATTTAAAGACCTTGGTGTCATTTTTGATCTTAAACTTACTTTTGATACTCACTTGGAAAACATTATTGCAAAAGCTAACTCCCAATTTGGATTTCTGAAAAGGAATTCTAGGGACTTTTTTAATCCATTAACACCAAGCACATTTTTTTTAGTCTAGTAAGCTCTCTACTAGAGTATGCGTCGGTTGTGTGGGACCCCTTTTATGGGGGTATCGATTGCCCGTATTGAAAATATCCAAAAACGATTTTCAAGATTTGCTTTGAGAAGACAATATACTTGGGAGATAATGCCTAATTATTGGGTACGTTGCCAACTTATCAGTAGTTTTGCCTTAGTAGCCTTAGTAGTTTATCAGATAGACGAACCTTGAATAATATTATGTTCATTAAGGATATAACTGAGGGTAAAATTGATTCTTCTGAACTGTTAGCATTAATTCCATTTAATGTCCCAGCGCGTTGTTTGAGAGAGTTAAACTTATTCTATACTCCTTACCATAGAACTAATTATGGTTCCAATGAACCTCCTTCACGTTGCCTTTCAAATTGCAATACATTTGCAAATCAATTAGATTTTAGCGTGTGTAGAAATATTTTCATTAAACACCTTAAAGAAATTATTATGTGCTCTCCACAATCGAATTAAGATGTCTGTGATGTTAAGCTAGTTTTAGGTAATCTGTAAGGGCCTTAGCCTAGTAGATGAAATTTTAAATAAATAAATAAATAAAAAAATTTGTCAAGGGCTTTTAAAAAAAAATCGCGAAGTCAAAAATAAATTTTTTTTATTACTCAACAATTTTGAAGTAAATCGGTTTTAGAGTTATTGTGCAATTTTCTACACAAATTTGAAAAAACCTGTTTCCAGAACAACACGTGACGCGTTAGTGACGTCACGAAAAAAAATGTTTTTTGTGTAGTTTAATACTTATGTACAATAACAAAAAAAATCTAACGCAAATATCTCTAATATGTGCATCGCCGAGGGGGGAAAGGGATGCGCAGTTTCCCCTAAATAAGACAAAAGTAAAGCAACCAAAGTTCTTAGTTTACTCACTTGACTTGCTTGACCGATAATTCCGGAACGTCGAAACTCGAATGAATTCACTAGTTCCATTTCAAGCAAAATGTGTTACTGGGTTCATATTCCTCAATATGGATGTTTACAAGCATTGCTGCCCACCGTGAATACCCCTATAATATTGCATAAGCTTTTAAATTTGTTAATGGGAACACTTATTTTTAGTAGTTTTTGTAAATGTGAGCGCAACTCTGAAAAATATCAATATTTTGTTCGCTCATTTCTCACCATTGTAACAGCGAAACGAGAAGAGGACACAAAGTGTTTTTTTAATCATCTTTACATCAACTTTTTCATATTCGCTATTGTTAATAATTCCAAATTAATTAATAGGAAATAATTAACTCGCTGTAGCTTTAAATTTTTTGCTTTGCAGTAAATTTAAAAAAAAAACCTGAAGGAGCAAATAGTGACAGCGACGAACAGGATGAAAATGTATAAAAGAAAAAGGTTCAGGCAGTAGCTCAAGAACATAACTTTGGCGCATTTTCTTGTGATATTTAACAATTGCTTAAGAGCCACCGTGACAATCCTGTAAAAGTCACAGCTGAAATTATAAAAGACTGCTATTGTTGCGGAGAAAGTCGGGCTGAAGAAGACATCACATCAATGCCGTGAATTGTTAAAAAAAACATCATCAAAGAAATCACCCATAAGAAAGCCCTTCAGAATTCTGGTAGAGGTCATTAATAATACCATACTTGGACGACATTATTACATCTCTTGAAGTACGTTTTACTGAAGAAGACACTCAATCATTCGCATTATCTAAATAATACCCTGCGCAAATGCAATTGATGTCAGTCGCAAATCTTGCAGAATCTTGCAAAACTTTCGCCCATTTTATGATTTACACGCATTCAAAATTAAATCGAACTTTAGCAGCAATTCTTGCATTGATGTCCTAAAAGAGGCCAAAAACTTCTTTCCCGAAACGGGAAAACAGTGAAAAGTTTCATTGCTCTACCGTGCACAACGTGTACAGTAGAACGATCGTTTAGCAGCCTCAGGCGACTAAAAACCTGGTTACGAAGCGCCATGGGTGAAAATCGTCTCAATGGTTTGGCCATGATGAGTGTGCACAGAAAACTTATTTATGAAAACTTACAAGATAACTTGATTTACAAGTTTTAGTAATTGTACAGGCAAGAGCTCATGGAGCCTTACACATTGGACTTCTTACCGTTCTTATTGCAATCACCGTAAGTAAAGGTAGTAAGACTCTACCTATAATTCATACTTTCCCATCCTCCATAGATCAACTTACCACCCCCCCCCCCCTGGGTCATCGGCTGGCGACGCCCTTGATCACTAACCATTTTTTCACAATCCTTACTTAAAAAACTCCTGAAATTTCGACAAAATTAGGTAAAATGTCCCTTAAATGCATGCGAATAAGGCAAAAATATTTATTTATTCTTCTGTGGTTATTAAAATATGAAATTATGAAACTGTGACTGGTGTAGTCTTTAGACACGATTTAAGCCTTAGCAACACATAAGAAAGCGTAAGAAAATTGTTTACGGTATTCTAAAATCCGATTTGGTGGCAATCCAGTCACATGCCAACCTACTTTTCTGGATTTCTTGAAACTGAAAAAAATCAAGTTTTGATGGAAAGCCTACGTTTTGTCACTGAAACATATGGCAAACAGTTGGATGAAATAAATTAAAGTATGAAATATATAATTAAACATCACATTTTCTATGACGTTTAATATTAACAAGGTTTTTTCAGTAGGTAATTCATTTTTTTATGAGTTAAGCAAAGTAGATGGAGGAGTCTACACGGAAGCATTCAGGATTAATTTAGCCTTCAGGCTCCCTGATCATTGCAGTGTATTTCAAGCTGAAATCACTGCTATATACGAAGCGTTAACTTGGCTTCAGGTAAATGAGTTATCTTCCATGGATATTTACATACTATATCCGATAATAAAGTCGCTTTGAAAGTCCTAGGAACTGTTGAAATAACATCTGAAACAGTTCTCAACTGCCGCAGATCTCTAAATGAGATGACAAAGCAGCTCCGAATCCTTCTATCTTGGATTCTTGGACATAGGGATTTTCTAGGTAACTGCAAAGCAAACAACTATCTATAGATAAGGCAAGCCTTAAAGTACCTCTACACTATATGTTTCATACATATGACACGTCAAAAAATTGCAAATGGTTTTTAGCTACAAATAGTGTGGAACATATGAAAATGTGGTTTTGAAATGTCGTTTGTATTTGCGTCTGTAAATTTTTGAATTAGAACTGTCTCTAATTTCGTATGTTTTTCTATCTGTACAAAATGTTAGTTTGATAAATTTTTTATTTGAAAATGGAAGAAAAGGCAAATATTAAGATATTTATTCAATAAATTTATTTATAATTAATTTATTCTTAGTTTGAATGGCTACAAGAGGACATTTAAGAGCTTTAAGGTTTACAAAAATTTCAAAAGCTGTTTTTTATTTTCAAATGACGTGTCGATAGTGTGGAGACAAAAGAAAAAAGCTGTCTGACAAAAACTTAATTCTGACACACAGATGAAATTCGGTATGTAATTTTATTTGACATGTCATATGTATGAAACATATAGTCTGGGGGCACCTTTAGTATTTTTCTCACCACATGTAAACTTTTTACACATGAGTTATCCGGAGAGAGGATCGCTGGTCGTAACGACTTTTGATTCTGTTCGGGCTCTTAAGCGTTTAATAGAACTCATTTCTCTCAGTACAGACCAAGCACCATGGTAGGGATCCTAACAGGCTCAAAGATTGAACATAACCCACAACGATTTCTGCAGAAGCTGTAGAGATGACTTGCACTTGCTCAGCACTGGCTCAAAAACGCTTCCTCCACTTAGGCAACTAGTTCTTCAATGACCTTGATGAACTCTCGGAATTTTTGGTTTACCGAATCCTAGGCTCAAATTGGTTTAAATAGAGATAGGAAAAATTAACCCTCGGTATTACAATGGGCATCATAGGCCCCACTAACCTAACCTAACTTAACCTTATCTAACCTAACCTAGGAGTTCAGACGTTTAAAGTTAAGGAAAATTTACAATATACTAGAAATTATTTCCAAAAGTGTAAGTTGAATAGCGTTTTGGCTTCTTGCAAAAGTAATTAATTTTGTTGCATAAAAAGCTGAGCTAATATCGAAATTTTGTAAAATTTTATCAAAATTTTTTTAAAAATGACCAAAATGTAAATGTAGTGATGAATTTAAAAATATCCCAAAAAATTTCCCTTAAGGGAAATTTCTAGTTTTTGTTTAAATCACTTATAAACCGTTTTTTATTCAAAAAAGTAACGTATGAATAAAGGTGAACTCGAAAAATTAATTTTATTGGCAGCTTGTTGCATAAAAACTTGGATTGACATAAAGTTGTTGAGAAAAACCAGTTAAATTTTTTCGAAAAGCTCTAAAATTTAGCTAATGACAAATTGTAAAATTTCCCCAAAAATTTCCCTAGAGGGAAATTAATTTTTTTTTCTTTAAACAATTTAAAAAGTATAAGTAATATCAAAAAGTGGCATTTGAAAAAGTTTTACTGGAATAATACAATTTTCCAGTGCACGCCGCTTTGAGACATGGATTGAAGCCAAAATGTTAGAGAATATAATCAAAATTATTTTAAAAGAAACACAATTTAATTCAATGACAAATTCCCAAAAAATATCCTTTGAGGGAAGTTTTATTTTTTTGTTTGGTTATATAAATTGTTTCTTTATTTATGTTCAAATTGACATTGCTTTAAATATTGCAGTGTTTTTGGGGCAATCTGTAATCAATGTGTTAGAATCTACTTCGAACTAGATAAAGTTATGTATTTCTAAACTTTCTAAGCTCTAAAAAGCGGAAAGAAAATAAAATGCAATTTTCAAACTTACCTTAGGAATTGAAATAACTAGTTGAAATGTGATAGAAATCAAATTTGATCTGGTCACCTTTGGTTGTTTTTTTATGACAATTAGGTTCACATGAAGTCAGATATTAGCACATTTTTTCATTCTTACAATTTCAATAATACATATTAACAATTTTTATTGAAATATTTTTCGAGCGGCTGAGAAAACGAATATATAACGTTGAGACAATACACATTTGCTACGGAGTTGAATTATTTAAACATATTTCGTTTCTTATTTGCTCAGAAAAGTAAACATTTTTTGCAACACTTCAGCACAAACTTATGCACGCGTAGAGCTACACAGCTAAGCTTTTGGATACAATGGCATGTAAGGCTTTTTTTTAGGTAGCTGTTGGATAAACACGTTTATCTCGCAGATACTTACTACATAACGAGTACGGGTTTTTATTTATTTAAGCGCTGAATTATTGAAATTTCTGTTTAAGTAATTTAATTTGAGATTTTCATTTATTTGTTTATTTTTTCGGCTTTTTTTCTAGAAAAATTTTATTTACTTTAAGATTTTTCCGCACAAACTCACCAAAATGAAGTTGTATGCAAGTAAAAAAAATAATCACAACAATAAGAAAACCACTCTCAACAAACAACAAATATGCGCATTCCACACTACGACAACAAGAGCAACAAAAACAGCAGCGATAAAATACGGTTTTTCAACAGCGCAAAATTCACCACTCCAATAATTAATAACGTAATTCAATTCTGACAATTTTTTTTTAAATATGTATTTACAACTTTTTCGAAATATATTTATTCGAATAAAATTTAAACAAATTGCTGTACACTTTGTACATACATTTGTGAAGTTTCCACGACGAATATGAATATGTTTTCTTATATTTCATACAATTGGCAAATCGATTTTAATTCACATAATCAAGCATGGAGCACAACAACAATACTGGCAACGACGACCACAACGACGACAACGACAACCAGTGACGAAGATTACGACAACGGCAACAACGTAGAAGTTTTTGCCTTCGTTGCGCGCTCAACCAAGAGATGAAGAACGATTAAGAATAAGGAAAAAAAATTCCATAAACAATAACAATTTTGCTAGTATAGAATTTAAGGTTATTTTCCGAGACAGAGAATTCACCAACTCACTGCTGGAGACGCGTTGCGACGCTGACTGTTGGTGGGTTGGTCGCGTCTACGCGATGGAGTGAACGAAAATGACGAAAAGTGAGCAGAAGAGTCGGATGGAGTTGCCTACGCTGGAGAAACTAGACAGTGGTGTGTGAGTGTGTAAGTGTGTGAATGTGCTGTTGAGTTTTGCTCTTGGGGTCAGCTGCTCAAAGAATCGAAAGTCACCATACTTAAAAAACAACAAACACAGATACAAAAACTAGTCAGCTATTAAACGGGGTGAAATAGTGTTCGTTTTTGGAACAAGGTGAGTTTATTTAGTTATTGTGGTTGATTTCTTCACTCTGTTGAATTTGATTTAAAACGTGGTGTCTAGATGCTCACGCGCTCTTGTTATGCCATATAAAAAAACAACAATTTTAACTACCCAGCAACAACTACAACAACTCGTGCCTACCGTGGCCTTCATTAACATCTTGTCGCCATTTATTTTCTTCCACTGTTGCCCTTTCGCATACTGCCTATTGCCATCTCACTTTGCTGATTTTTAGTTGCTTGCCATTTTTCTTTCTTAATTATTTCACTTGCTGCAATTTAAGTAGATTCGTTGAGCTTATTCGTTTGTTGTGTGTGTGTGTTTGGGGAAAAGCTTATTTAGTAAAAGCTTTAATGAATCTTGCAATCTTAAAGATTTTAAAAAATTCTATATAAAATTTTTTCAAAACTAGATTTTTCTTATGTTTATATATATCATTACGTATTTGTTTAAAGGTACTATTATAGTGTGTAGCTATAAAAATAACACCTTTTTTATTAATTTTTTTTATCTAGTATTATTAATTTTAATGATTCAAATTTTTTAAGTAATGAATTCATGAGGAAATAAAAAAAAATTTTTTTTCTTTATAGTTGTTGTTAATTTTCTTCAGGGCGTTGAAGTTAGTGTGTTTAAAAAATTGTTGCAATTGACTTCTCGTCTCCAGCATTTACAAAGCGTCTGAAAGTAAAAGATCAAAGTGCATTCTTTAGTTAAGGGTTGTAGTTGAGCACTCAAGCTACGCAAAACAAAAAAATAAAAAATATGACATGCGTTGAAAAAAAAAATTTACAAAAAACCCATTTTTTTGCCGAAACTTTCAGCCATACAAAAATATATAAAAATTTTTTGGCTTTTTATAGGTCAAGTGCTTAACAGGGTCTATAAGGATCACAATGAATCGAGATTCATCGAAATCGATCAAGTAGAACTCAAGATATCTAAGAAGCCGATTCGAAAAACCTTGTTTCGAGAAAAACGCGATTAAAGATATAAATGTTCTTGAATATCACGCGATATACGAATATAATATATGTTATAACTTTTTTTCTATTTGATATTTTTTTTTCTAAAATTTTGTATACGTATTCTTAAGACCTTAAAGAACCATATTGTCCCGTAGGGTAAAATTTTTAAAAATCCCTCTTGACCCATTTAGAGTGCCCCAATTGAGTTCAAATGTATGACCGACCCCCAATAACTTTGGAGGGCCGATCCAACCATGCCAGTGGCACACCCCCTGGAACCCCCTTTCATGTAAAGTGCCAAAATGGTGATTTTTAAAATGTTTGTATGGGGAACCACCAGGGGGTTCCAGGGGGTGTGCCACTGGCATGGGTGGATCGGCCCTCCAAAGTTAGTGGAGGTCGGTCATACATTTGGACTTGATTGGGGCACTCTAAGTGGGTCAAAGAGGGATTTTTCAAAATTTGACCCTTCGGGACAAAACACATGAAAAATCAAATAAATCCCTTTTTTTATATACCGAACGAAAGATAAATTTTTAGGATTTTGGAATTATGGATTTACTTATCTTAATCCATAGTAATAACGGTAGTTTTTGAGAAAATAACAGTTTTATAAGCAAATATTTTACTTTTGCATATAAATAGCTTTAAAATATTAAATACTCAAAGGATTTGATTCATTTAAAATTAATAAAAAAGCATTATGTATTACCTTTCAAATAACACCTAATCAGCAATATCGGTTGTACACTTAGAAAAATATAGATAGTTTTCTTAAAACATCTAAAAAAATGTTTTCTTCAAAAATCAATAACTTGAAACCAAATCGATTAATCGATTTTTTTCTATTCTATTCCTATTCTTTTCCTATTTTCTATTCTTATTTTTTGTTAAAGACCTTCCTGAATCCATTGTCAAATCGCGGCACCCCGGAAATCGCAATCTCCCCGTAGAACCAATCGAATTTTTAAGTTCAGCGCTGTAATGGTCCAGTTAGCCTCGCATGGCATAGCAGTGCATGGCTTAACAAGCGTCACATCGAAATCTGTTTAATAGGATTTGTGTGTATCTGATTATGCACAACATGGCAACGCATGGCAATGCTCAGATAAAAACAGAAATGCATCTCTGACTACATAGATAAACATGGAAGATCTATTTCATTTTAATATCTGTGTATTCTTCTATGTATTTGACGTTTTGGCAAAACAGATGTGAAGTTGTAAAATTGTTTGATCAAGTGCGGTTAATTTATTAAAATAAAATCGTTGTATTCTGTTTTTTATTGTTTTATTTTGACCATGTGACTATGCTTTGCATAATCACCATTTATTTAGCTGTGTGCTAGCTGCTTATCTGCGTTGCATGCGCTGCTGTGCCATGCGAGGCTAACTGGACCATAACTCATTTTCAAAAAACCAAGTGAGTATAAATTCGATTGACAGACGACAGATTCTCGATTCACCACGCTTGCAGAAAGAGAGCAGACTAGAATCATAGTATGACTAGACAAGGTAGTGTTAGGGCTGAAAGCGCTTTATTCCTTAGCGATCATAACTGTCAAACTCAGCCATATTGGAATTTTTGCCAATTTTTGCTTTCATATCGCATTGGTTGCAGATTTTGTATGAGTTGTCAACTTCGTTTTGACAGTTACGGTCACCGGCTCTCCGCCCTAACACTACCTTGTCTAATTTTACCATGACTAGAATTATGTCATCTTGACGTCAGTTCGAGGAAAGAAAATCATTTGAGAAGATTTATAGAAATGGAAAAAAACCAATTTTTTTTAAATTAATTTTTAAATCGAAAATATTCCGACCGAATTATTTTTATTGTAATGCAATTGTATTGCACAAGAATTTCTACAGATTCGTTTTAAGCACTTCAATATACAGCTGCGAGCGAAATAATAGCAGTCCACTTATATTCAGATATGTTTGGATAAATATTACTAGTCTACAAATTTCGTATCCAGTAAACCCATTATCATTCCTGTATGTACTTTCAACGCTAGTTTCAAAGCTGTACTCAGTTTCCTCCTATATTGCAACATTTTCAATATACAGGGTGATTTACGTTTTTGGCACGTGTTTAGTATTATTAATCTAGAATCTGAACTGCTCACCATAAAAAAAAATATTATTTTGTGCTTTAGAAAAAATATCAGGGGCCGAATTACAGCATCCGTGATCGAGTAAAATTGTACCAGATTGATAGGCACTTGTCTCGTCGTGCCCTTCGTAATTTTGCTCGATCACGGATGCTGTAATTCGGCCCCAGCTTTTCAATCAATATATCAACCACTATCGTGTCATGTGCAGTAACGGAGCAAAAGTTTTGAGATTATATATAGAACGAAATATCAACAAATTTTGTATCTTTTGCTTTAGCGGAGCTAAAATATTTCGAAGGGCACGACGAGACAAGTGCCTATCAATCTTGTACAATTTTGCTCGATCACGGATGCTGTAATTCGGCCCCTGTTTCCGTACTCGATTCAAGTAGATGGAAGTTGCTTGAAGCATTATTTTACAAATTTTTGTAGCTCGAGAGAAAGAAAATAACATACAAAATGTCACTCTCTATCATGCCTGTAGCCAGACCAAGATGACAGAGAGGGCAGGCATGAATCTTGGGGGGGGGGGGCGAAATTTTTTTGTTATTTTTTTCATTTAAATAAAAAAAAACCATTTTTTAACGTGTGAAATGAATACATGACACATATTTATTAAAAAACACTTAATTTTATAATATATATGGACAATTCCAAGCTAATCGATAACGCACAAAAAAAATTCAAGTTAAAGATGTTATTTATATATCCGTATTTTTATATGATAAAATGGTCTGTGTTTCATGTGATGTCACTAAAATTCCAAAATGAATTATACTTTGGGATATTTTGTACTTTAAAGTCAAGTGTAGCAAGTACATTTTTTAAACTTTTGGGGTAGATAACTTTCAAATCTGCGCTTTATGTGTCAAAACACTAGCAGTGGAAAATTAAAACTTAGAAAGCGAAAAGAAAGTGTTTGTAAATTTTGTGGTGCTAATGATAATTAAATATCTTTCCTGCGCGAACCTACTTTTGGAGGTTGAAAAAAGGCTAACAAACTGTAACGCCCGTCCCCTTAAAAAAGCAAAAAGTTATGTAAGTTCGAAATTGTAATATCAATTAAAGTCCAACTTTGCGATAATAATCTTAAGCATCTTAGAGATTTCTGTGGTTTTTCTAATTTTTGTTTTCGCATTTGTCCTTTATAGCAAGTTTAAAAGTTGTAACGCCTGTCCCAAAATTTTTTTCGAAGAGCTTTTTGAAAAGTGGTTCAAAGTAATATATAATCTATACTATTATATAAAAGGAGACTCACGAATTTGATCCAGAATAAGCTCGGTTACCGCTGAACCGATTTTAATAATTCTTTTTTTGTTCGATTCCTATAATAATATAGGTTGTTATAGCTTACCAAAGTTTTTGAAAAATGTATTCTTTAATTATTTCAAAATCACGCATTTTATTTGATGCCTACATTCAACCAGCAGCGCAACATAACAGCAAACAAAGCTTTTCTCTCTTTGTCGAGAGAGCTCCTCTCAATATAGCACGACAACCATGTTGTGTAGTTAAGCTGAATTCACTGATAACCTTCAGCATGTTTTTGTATGATTTAAAATAATGTTAATCAAGTTGAGAGCGTGCAGAAATTTTTCTCTCTGATCGAAAACTTCATATGAAAAAACTTTCAAAACATGCTGAAGGTGAATCAGTGGATCCAGCTTTACTTTCAGGGAGATTCTTGCTTTCATACAGTGTTAATTAATTTTCTTTGTTAATGTCTTGAGGGGAGTTGCCAGAATTTAGTTATCAGCATTAATTATGTTTTGCAGCCTTGCCAGCCAGCTTTTCCCCACTTGAGATTGTGTTAGTCTATCTCTACGAATATATAAAAGCGTTGTGACACTGCACGGATGTTTGACAATCACGCAAGAACCACTGAACAGATTAACACGATATAGGTATCAAACGATTTGTTATTCCAACTTTATCGTAATATGCTATGTTAGATTTGCCACGTCTACTTTCCATGCCCACTTTTTGCAAAAAATGCTATATTTCAGACGATTTTGGTCGTATGAGACTAGAATTTGTTAATCTACGTTGTATGGTTACTTTCGCTAACTACTAAAAATGGACATGACTCACTTAAGTTAAGTCCACTTTTCGGGAGATAAGCTTGGAGTAAAGCAAAGCGCACTAGGTTTTAGCTCAATTGAGCTGAAATTCTGGCATTCTATTGTTTCGAGTATGAAATGGTTTAAGTGAAAAAAATTTTGCCACATCCCATTACCGCCCAGAATTAATCAAAAATGTTATACTTCGAACGGTTTTGGTTGTATTAGACTAAAATTTGTTAATTTAGTTCATACGGCTACTTTCGGCAACTGTACTAAAAATGACGAATATATAAATTATTTTTTTTTCGAAAAGCATGAAAATTCGTATAAAGCAGTAAGGTGGTCTGCTACAGGACAACGTCTGCCGGGCAATACTATACATCAGTAAGAATGCTTTATATATCAGAAAATTCTGATCGTCATGCATTGATGTTTCAAACGGAAACGTCTAGCATGCAATCGCGTCGGAAGCGAATTTCATCTGGGGGGCCAGTACAAATGGGGGGGCAGTACAAATGGTGGTGCAAAAAAGGTTCACCAAAATTTCTTCACATGAAACATGAAGAAGAGAGAAAGAAGAGGAAAATATATAATACAAAAATATTATCGTTGTAAAAAAACTGATATTTTTAATAACTTTTCCTTTTAAATTGTTTATCTAGCTAAAAAAGTGGGGGGCAACTGCCCACCTTTCCCCCCCGCTTCCGACGCCAATGCTAGCATGTGTTTTGTTCGAAGGTCAATTTACACTTTTACAAATTCACAAAACGATCATAAAAAATTCATTGAATTGGGTCAGAACAAATTCTACTATAAGTTTAACGTTAACTATGAATATATAGATAGGGAAATAGATTAAAACATAGATTTATGTATATAACTTTGGAATAGTTTGAAATATTAGTAATATTTTTCACAGAATTATTTTTTAAGCTATATTTGAAAATGTTTTTCACATGAATTAGTTTTTAAGCTGTAACACATTGCAAAAAAATAACAAAAGCATTTTAAGCAAATTAGTTTTCATCAAAAAATCATAGGGGGGGGGGGGAGTAGGTGGCCCATGATTTTTAATGATAGAAACAGTTTGTGTCAAAATAGAACAATTTTTGCAGGTACATTATGTTATATGAAAGAATAAGGAAAATTAAAATTAAAAAATAATTAAAATTAAAAAAAATATGTACAACAAGCAACTCTTGGCCTATTGTTTAGTACAAATTGGATATTTTAGAGGTTTTTTGAAAACAATATAAAACATTGCATTGGTGAGGTAACGGTAAACTTTTTCTCATTTTCCCAATTTACTTAATTGAACTTTCAAACAAAGAAAATTGGATGAAAATCGATTTGAAAATGGCGGAAATGTTTGCTTGCTAAGTCAAAACATGAAATGTCGATCGTTTTTTTCTCATTCTGAGGCTTATGAGTTATACTGAGAAAATCTATAGTTTTGAGATATCACAAGAATTTTAATGTCATTATAACAGGTTTTTTAAAACATACCTAATATCCGTACAAAATATTTCCATAAAGAAAAGAAAATTACCGTTTATTTTATTAATCAACGACTGTCCATGCAAAAATGCATTGTTATGCATTGAGAAAGTCTATAGTTTTTGAGGTATCGCCAAAAGTTTGATGTCATTATATCGGTTTTTTTTTAATTTAACAATTAATAACTGAAGAAGGCTGATTAACTACAACAATTAAAGAAGAATATATTTATTTTCAGAAAATATGTAAAAAATTACATTTTTGAATACAAATTTTAAAAATTTTTACCCAAATTTTTTTATAACGCTGTTATGTAGGACTTTTTCAAAATTAAAAAAAAAAGAAAGCCAGGTAAATTTATGTCATCATAACAATTACCATTAAAAGAAGTTATTCAAATTAAATAAAGTCATTTCTTAATAAATATACCATTTTTTCATAATTAAACAAAACGAACACAATAATTTTTATATTTTGAATTTGTTTTAATACAACTAAATACTTACATTTTAAGATTTTAAATTTTTACACGGTATTTAAGGGGGTCCTCTGGTAATCTATGCCAAATTTTAGCCTTTTTTCAAAATATTGTGGAAAGAGAACGAGTAAAGATATTTTAGTTCCGTTTTTTGATTTGGGTAGCTTAATTTATTGAAAAAAATACAAAATTTTGAAAAAGTGAATTTATGGACCGTTCAGAAAGTTCTCGGCCTGGTAACGAGGTTCTCCGGAAAAAAGGTGGGTCCAAATTGCGCACGATTCCAAGAGTAAACATCGTCTGAAAAAAAAAAATATTCAGTTACTTAGAATGAATGTCCCTATAGCCCCTACCTCGGAAACAAAAATTGAAATTTTTTTAGGGGGGGAGCCGCCACTTTGAAAATGAAAAAGTGAATTTCGACCTTTTTTTTGTAGTCTAGTGTAGAAAAAAAATAGTAAACATTATTTTTTCGGCAAGTTTGAGGTAGGGGCTATAGCGGCGTAAATTCTGCGTCATTTCATGCCTCATATATCAAAATCGGTAAAAAACTGTTTGAGTTATCGTGCGCAAAGTTTTGAAAAACATGGTTTCGAGAAAAACGCGTTTAAAGTTTTGACTTCAATTTTGAGGCACACAAATGACATTAACACATATTTTTTTAATACAATACTTACGAATATTAATCGGCAATTCCAGCCCCATAAAGTGTGCCTTCCTCCATCTCATAAAACGAGTTTTCCATGGCTTTTTGGGCTCTGCGGGCTGTGCACCCTCTTTCGATGATGCGTACGTTTTTAGCTCTGAGCGTTGAAGTCGTTTTCCGTCGCGAGATTCAGCATACATCTCGGCTTGTGGGCCGATGACAATACCCATTGTTGACATTATTTTTAAAATACTTGTGAAGCCTTCGTTGAAAATGCAGGTTGCCAGAAAATTTGCGATTTCGACTGTGGTAGCACCACAGTGGATATGTTTCGGCGCAAAGGTCCACAAAAGCGAGTTGAACGATTCGTTACAATTTTGCGTTTCACCTCCAGTGCATCGGTTGAGTAGATCGTCGGATGATAACGCTTCGTATATGGGCTTCATTACTTGCAGAACCTTTCCATCAAGTGGGGCGTACGTGTGGTGAAATGAGGCTAATGAGCCTTCTGCTGCTGACTTTTGATAGGCGCACCAGCTGGACTCACCAGGTGGGAAATACATATGTTGTGGATTACTATCACTTGAACTTTTGTGATAATATGTTGACCATATTTCTTTTCTCATGTTTTCCACAGAGTCCTTATTATGTCGAATAGCAAGTCCATAGTAAGTAGTCAGCTCGCTTATGACTTTGTCTGTCAGTTTGCCAGTGCCTTTTCCACCGATGCCTTTGTTTTCTTTTTTTTATACATACTGCATGTATACATACTGTGTGTGTATATTTTGTAATATCAATACATATTTTGGAAGAATTCCACAGAATTTTCGACTAATGACTGCAGGCAAATAAACAACTTTGCTGATGCGTTATTTTGACGAAAACATACCTACACAAAAATGCCTGTATCTCCTAAACTATTTCGAATTTTGAAAAATCCTTTTGGGAAAATGTTTTTGAGTATCTGAGCAATAGAAATATGAAAAAAAAAATCGAAAAAAAAATTTTTCGGATTACCAGAGGACCCCCTTAATATTTTTATCGCAGGCGAAGCAGCGGGTATTTGCTAGTACTATATATTTGGTTTGCCATTGTGCAGTGAAATTTTTTTAAGATGGACGCTAACGCAAAGAAGCATGAAAGATGAGCCGCGCTTAAGGCGAATCCGGAGGCATACAGGTAACCAAACAGGTGCTTTTTCTCGATAAGGAAAAAGTAAGGGACAGGGCAAGGAGAGCTCAGCTGAAGGAGAAATCCGAAAAGAACAAGCAGCATTTGCGTCATCAGGTGTTGGAAAGTCTCAAAAATTCCAGCCCATCAAAAAAAAATGGCTGTGCTTTGCGAACTCCTTTTGGAGGAAAAACAGAACGTAAGATCTGACGCCACGACCGTCGAGACAATTGGGAAAGTCTGAACGTTTTACGAGAGAGATACATCAGTAGGCAATCTCCCAATAAAAAGGATGCGATCATTATCCGGGTTTCTAAATTTCTATGAACTTAGAACAAATTTCACGAAGTCTGCGTTTGCATGTATCATGCAAATTTCAAATTTCTCATTAGCGCATTGCAAAAATTCGATGTAAACATAAAACCATACCAAGAATACTTGAACATAATTTGATGTGATACTAAAAGCGAAAGTGCATGGTACTAAATTGTGTGTCGTGTTTTGAAATTTGGGATATCTTGCCATTGCCATTGAAAACCACTTCGCATATTCAATAGAGACAACGGGGTAAATCGCACAACGGATGGCTGCACGTGAAAACTTTACAGGGAACGACGCAAGATCTCTTGAAAATGTTGAAAGATCAAACAAAAAAATTCAGATTCACTTTTGTGTACAGTCTCAGGACGAAAAATATTTGCAGCACATAAAACTTATTACTTCAGAGACTATAGCTCTATTACAGGTTGATTTTGCCGAGAATTATGGAATTATTTCCCAGGATGAAATTCAGGCTGCGCATTGGAAACACCCACAAGTAACTCTGTTTACAGGCTGCTGTTGGTTTCAAAAGGGTAAACTGCTTATCATACGTGATATTAAGCAACGATCTTTCTCATGAGAAGGTTTTTTGTTTGGCTATTTCTAAAACTGATCATCGAAAATTTAAGATTGAGCTATCCCGAAATGAAGAAAATTTATATTTTCACTGACAGCTGCGCAGCCCAATTCAAAAACATATAAACTTTATCGAATATATGTTTCAGTCGAAAAGATTGGGGTGTGGACACTGAGTGGGCATTTTTCGCGACGAGGCACGGAAAAGGTCCAATAGGTGGTATAGGCGCAACAGCAGAACGCACATTATGGTGTGTCACAAAAGCTCGTAAGGTGACTTTAAAAAATGAATTTGATTGCTATGAATGCCATTCCAAAAATCAAAAAGATACTAAATATCTATAAACGTTGACAATGCAAGAATCAATTCAATAAAAGAAAATCTTACCAGTAGATGGGAACACTTTAGTCCTATTTCAAATTAACAAAAAAATCATTATTTTATGCACTTATTTAGGAATAACATCGCTTATGGAATAACAGCATACTCTGACTGAAAGAAAAACCACTGTAGAACGGTAAAAACTAACCAAATTCTCTTGTGTACTATTTTCATTTGACTAATTTGCCTTAGTAACTTAGTACAAAACTGTTTTCTTTGATTTTTGATGTATTATTTTGTATTCGTAACGCCCGTCCGAAATCGTGTAACGCCCGGCCCTTTATTAAATATTAAATAAAAACATGATTTTTATTTCGCCATTTCGTTTTTTTTTGGCACAGAATTTTCAATCAATCATTTTTCTAGCGAATGTAATTAAAGTTTTAATTTAAAATACTCTAGTTTGGCTAAACTTTGCAAATTCCCAGAGCATTGCAGGAATTTCTTTGTGTGCTCGTAACGCCTGTCCCTGATATATATTTGAAATTACTACCAGAAGAGACCATGGATTTAAATTTTTTTTTTTAATGCAGAGATAGATCAGCTGGAGTTTTATTGTTTTTGATAGCAAAATATCCGCTAGCTATTGTAATTGCCAAAATGTCTGTGTTTGAAGTCGTACGAATGTAACGCCCGGGACTGTGGAATTACCCATATATGGATATGTAGAACTTTTTATACATTAGATTAATTCATAAAAAAAAATAAATAAAAATTCATTCAGGGGCCGAATCACAGCATCCGTGATCGATCAAAATTACGAAGGGCACGACGAGACAAGTGCCTATCAAACTTGTACAATTTTGCTCGATCACGTATGCTGTAATTAGGCTCCAGGATTTTTTAATAAAATTAAGGTAAAAATACAAGATTTATTTAAATTGGCTAGAAATATAAGAAAGAGTAGCGAAACTCATATACATAACATTTTAAATCAAACCTTTTTATATAAAAATACATACATATGTAAGAACATTAAGCCTTAACAGTTCATATAAACGGTTACATTAAGTTTTTTATTTTTTTTTTTATATAGAGCAATATGGCTTAAAGTGCAAAGGCAATAAAAAAAAATTAAAATGCTTTTAAGACAAAAAAAAAATTAAAATTTAATGTATATTCAAGATTTTGCTAGCTTCTTTTATTTAAATAGTAGTTCGCATATGAGATCAATTTGTTAAGATATTTATTTAAATAATATCTCTTGTAATTCAAAGAATATTATTTACTTAAAAATATCTCATTTTTTTCTTAAAATCAATAGTTTAAATCACCAAAAAGTTAAAAAACGTAAGCATTTGTTCAATTTGTTCACATGACAAAAAAATTTCATTTAATGAGCTAACTTATGTATAAGACATTTTTTAACTAATACAAATAAAAAAATTGAATTAACCCGCATCCGTCGTTTGCATCAAATTGATTGAACGTTGTTGCACGTGCATTGTCCGATTTGGCCAGGGGTAAAACGGTTGTAGAAGGGGGCATTGCCCCCCTTTCTTCCCTGGCTACAGGAGTCCTCTCTATTCCATTACAATTACTTGAAGTTAGTACGGAAACAGAATTAAGGCCCAGTTATAATGGACGTAACGTAATGTAGTGAAATGTCACTGCAGCGGTGTGTTCTGTTTCTTACTGTTTCAATCAATACTTTTCTTATACAAGTGATTATAATAGAAGTAACGTAATGTAACGGGACGTAAAGATCCGTTGGATTTCGATTACTACGTTACTTTACATTACGTCTGTTCAAAGAACAACTAAACATTGAGGTTAGATTCGATTATTGCGCTATTTTATGTTGTTGAACTACGCTTTTTGTTGAGTTTTCGTTATTAATGTGATAGTTTTATGTATCCACAGCTATGGATGACGAAGATTGAATTGTATTTGTACAGGAACGTGCAATTATTTAGGACAAACAACTGCCAGGCTACTGCCTATTATAATTGCTACAACGTTTTCTTACATTACGTCCCGTCACGATGACAGTTGACAACATTACGTTACTTTACATTACGTCTATTATAACTGGGCCTTTACTATTAAAAAAGTAAAGTGTTATGTAAAGTTTAAAGAACACAACAAGCACTGGCAATGCTTGGATAGAATCATGGGTTAAACGTAAAATTCAGTGATTTCCATATACTTGAATGTACTTTGCACTTTGTTTTGATGAAAATCTTAAGTAAAGTGACAGTAAAAGAAAAATCATAGAATGAAATAAATGACTTTTGAAAAGAAAAATGAGACTGTCTTGTGTTGAATAATTTAAATTGCTTCAAATAATACAGAGATTCCTCTAATAGAGGATACTGCGACATCAGAAGTGGGATTGTCTGACAACAGCAGAAGGACGATGGTGAAAAATGGCGTACTCCTGGAACACCAAAATTGATGCAAGCTGAAAAGGCACCACTTCCAAAAAAATGTGCAGTTACCTTATTTTGATCCTGACAGAGCGAATGTCGATGCACATGCATGGATTACAACTGTGGACATGTGCATGTCTGACTAATCATTAAAGGGCTTCTTTGATGATTGCACTCATTCAAGCTTTAAAGGAACCTCTAGTAGAGGTGTTCACACGTCTGTCAAATGATTGAAGTATATCGCTATTTTTTACTCTCTTTTATCCACTCTAAAATTTTTGATTTAATTCTGCTCACGTTTTGCTTCGTTTTGACAGTTCCGGCAGTATGCTCTCATCTGGTGCATATACCTGTATTCTTCTACCATGTGAAGTACCTATGCAGGCATTTGTTACTCTTCTGCCTAATTTTCTGTCTACTCTTCCTCTTTTCTCTTCAAAAAACTGCTTTTGTGTTCAAATAAGTACTTATTTAGAAATAATTTGCTACTAAACCACAGACAAGTAAAAAAATGCAACCCTTTGACTGGTTGATGCAGGTCTGGAGCTCAATCAAAATTTTGACTGATTCGATGAAGAGTGTGAAGTTCATTTTCGCTCTCGCAGAGAGTTCATTTTTTTAACATAGGAAAGCAACAACAAATTTTGATTGATTCAATCCTTTGACAGACGTGTGAACACCCAAAATCCTCTGCTTGGTTCTTGCAAATTTCGTTCCCTGGCATGACCGTGTCTGGAAACGGCGACAGCATTTTTATCTATTCGTTCAACAGCAAGCCCAAAGATTGTAACTGTGGGTTTACACCGCCTGAACGAACGAAAAATTCATCGCGAACAATTTATTGCAATAAATTCTTCGTTTGGAGTAATGTTTAGACAGCACGAACATCACTCGCGAACAAACATTGGCCGAAATCTTGTATGTTCAGGTGGTGAAAACAGCAATTCGTGTATTTGGCCCAAAGAAGTAAAATAAAAGGAAGTGGTGTTACTTACTTACTTAGGTGGCCATAGCAACCCGTCGTCGGGTTTCGGCCGATCTCATCAGCTCTCGCCAGGCGCCTCTGCTTCGCGCGCGCCTTCTCCAATTGGTTTCGCCAAGCGCGGTTAGGGCTTCCTCGACCTGGTCAATCCATCGGAGGCATGGTCTCCCTCTTCGTCGTCGGCCTTCGGCCTTCGCCTCGAACACCTTTTTCGCTGGAGCATCGTCATTCATACGATGGACATGACCTAGCCAGCGTAATCGCTGGATTGCGATACGCTGAACTACTTCAATGTCGTCGTATAGCTCATACAGCTCGTGGTTCATTCGTATGCGATAGTCGTCGCCAACTCGAATAGGACCGAAGATTTTGCGAAGAACTTTTCTCTCAAACACCCCAAGAGCGGCTGCGTCTGCTTGCGAGACAACCCATGCCTCAGCGCCATAAAGAAGCACAGGTATAATGAGCGTCTTGTAGAGTGTCAGTTTTGTCGATCGAGAGAGGGCTCTGCAACGTAATTGCTTACTAAGCCCGTAGTAGCACCTATTAGCAATTGTTATTCTTCGCTTTATCTCCAGGCTGACATCATTATTGCTGTTAATGGCGGTGCCAAGGTAGGTAAATTCCTTGACCACTTCAAAGTTATAGTTGCCTGTTGAAACGTGAGAGCCTAGCCGCCCCGCTCCCCTGCCAGCAGGCAGCATATACTTCGTTTTACCCTCGTTTACCGTCAAACCCACCTTGGCTGATTCTTTTTCGATAGCGGTGAAAGCAGCAGTGACATCTCTCTTGGTTCTACCGATGATATCAATATCATCAGCATACGCAAGGAGCTGAACACCTTTGTAAAAAATGGTGCCATTGCGATGCACACCGGCCTTTCGTAGGATCCCCTCCATGATGATGTTGAAGAGATCGCAAGATAGCGGGTCGCCTTGTCTGAAACCTCGTTCAGTATGGAAGGTTTCGGAGAGGTCATTTCCTACCTTGACGGAGCTGCAAGTATTGCTCAACGTCATCCTGCAGAGTCTTATCAACTTTGCAGGTATACCGAACTCAGACATTGTTGCGTATAGGCAATCCCGCCTCGGGCTATCGAACGCAGCTTTATAATCGACAAAGAGATGATGCGTGTCGATTTGCTTTTCGTGGGTTTTCTCCAGGATTTGGCGCAGTGTAAAAATCTGGTCTATGGTGGATTTACCAGGTCGAAAGCCACACTGATAAGGTCCAATCAGTGTTTTTGTATACGGCTTAAGTCTTTCACATAGTACGCTCGAGAGGACCTTATATGCGATGGAAATAAGACTGATACCTCGGTAGTTGGCGCAAATTGTCGGGTCTCCTTTCTTAAGTAAGGGACAAAGCACGCTGAGATTCCAATCGTCGGGCATGCATTCCGCTAGCCATATTTTGCTGATGAGTTGATGCATGCACCCTATCAACTCATCGCCGCCGGCTTTAAACAGTTCAGCTGGCAGGCCGTCAGCACCCGCTGCTTTGTTGTTTTTGAGCCGCTGGATAGCAACTCGAACCTCGTCATGGCTAGGTGGTAGAACTTCTACTTCGTCATCGTCGATTGGTTGTGGCGAACTGCATTCTCCATGGGCGGAGTTGGTGGGATCATCGCCCGTAAGCAGATTGGAAAAATGCTGTCTCCACAATCTCAGTGCGCACTGCGTATCTGTAACCAGATTTCCATTCCCATCTCTACAAGTGGATGCTCCGGGCTTGAAACCTTGGGTTAGACGCTTAACCTGTTGGTAAAATTTTCGTGCATCCTTCTTGCCTTTGTACACCTCAATTTCTTCACGCTCACGCTTTTCTTGCTCCCTTTTTTTGCGTCTGAAAAGGCGTCTCTCTTCCTTCCTCTTTTCACGATATTTTTCTCGCACGGTTCGCGTTGTAGCTGACTGCAGCGTCTTTCTGTATGCGGCGTTTTTTGCTGCCGTCGCGTCGCGACACTCCTGGTCATACCATTGGTTCCGAGGTTGCGGGCGCCGGAAACCAATCACTTCTTCAGCGGCAGCGCGCATGGAGTGGGAGATGTGCGCCCAAAGTCCATCGGCATCATCGTGTTGTGAGGTTGGTTGGTTGAGCTTAACCGAGAGTTGAGCGGAGTAGGCCTCAGCTGTCCTTTGTGATTGCAGCTTAGCGACGTCTAGCTTTCGTTGCATTCCTGTGCGTATGTTCTTTGCATTGCATAACCGCATGCGGATCTTGGCTGCAACAAGAAAGTGGTCGGAGTCGATGTTCACTCCCCGAAATGTACGCACATCCAGAACGCTAGAAGCGTGCCTTCCGTCGATCACAAAATGATCAATTTGGTTTCGTGTTTTTTGATCAGGGGACAGCCAGGTGGCCTTATGGATGTCGAGGTGTTGGAATCTGGTGCTACTTACTACCATGTTTCGTGCCGCGGCGAAGTCGATCAGTCTTAGACCGTTGTTCGTAGTGGCCTCGTGGAGACTGAACTGACCGACAGTGGGGCCAAAGACGCCTTCTTTTCGGACCTTTGCGTTAAAATCGCCGAGGACTATTTTTACGTCGTGGGCCGGACAGCGATCGTACACGTCCTCTAGGCTCGCGTAGAAAGCATCCTTGGCGGCATCGTCCTTTTCCTCCGTCGGGGCGTGCGCGCAAATTAAGGTTACATTAAAAAATTTCGCCTTGATGCGTATCGTCGCCAACCTTTCGTTCACTGGTGTGAACCGAGAAACAAGGTGGCGTAGTTTTCGTCTTACGACGAAGCCGCATCCGAATTCGCGCTTCTCCGCATGGCAGCTGTAGTAAATATCGCAGTCTGCTCGCTTAGAGCAGCCTTGCCCTTTCCATCGCATCTCCTGGATGGCGGTGATGTCAGCCTTTATTTTTGCGAGGGCTTCCGCCAGTTGGATAGATGCACCTTCTCTGTAGAGAGTCCGGACATTCCAGGTGCATATCCGTAAATCATGGTCCGTTTTTCGTTTGCGGTGGTCGTCAACGTGTATGGGGTTATCATCCGAGGCTGGTTCGATTTTCATGGGGAAATTTGATAATGTGACGGGACCCAAACCCTGTGCACATTCCAGGATTAAGGTCTATGAGAGACCCCTCAAGTTTTAAGTCTAGAGAAAGACAAGGGGGGGGGGTTTGGGCAAGGTGCTTTTAAGGCGACACCGACTCGCCTTGTCAGTGCCAGTTGCGGGCTCTGTGGGGTTTTTGTTCAAGACGCAGCGCTGCCCAGCACTACGACCTTCCACAACCTAGCTGGTCACCCGCTGCATTGTCCGGGGCCGCTTATTTGTTAAGAAACTTATTCGCGACTAACCTCCATATCTGAAGGCCGTTCACTATCCGCAACCTGTGACCCGTCCGGTGGCTTGCAGCTAGGCCTCCGCCGAATACCCTTATATTCCACGGATTCCACGGAAAGGAAGGAAGGAAGTGGTGTAGTAGCAGAAAAATGTGGTATTTTTTATATTGGTGTTGGTTCACACAAATACAGAAACAATCACAAAGGGTCGTATTCGGTTGTATCGTAAAAGAAGGCCCAAACTGTTAAAGTTTGTTCTTATTGCATTAAAATTTTAGGAACATTTCAAGAATAGCAAGAACTCTAAATATTTAAAAAATTTCAGATCGGTCGCAATTGGCTTAGAAGTTATAGGCATCCAACGTTGGAAAAAGTGGAGTAAAAATTTAGCTGATTTTTTAATTTTTCCAACAAAACTGAATTTTATGGATATCAAAAGAGATATAATACAAATATCTATTCAACAAGATATTTAACATAAAAAATTCATGCATTTAAGATACAATCATTTTTTTTACTTAAAATCGCTAAAATGTATTTAGTTGTCTCTTTTTAATAGGAAGCCTTCGGCCGCTGCTTAGGGATTACAAACCTCAGTAAGTCCAACAAAGGCTTCGTTCTCTACAGTACTTCTGGATGTAGTTATCTTTTTAATAATTCTCTTTTTAATGGATTGCTTTCGTAAAAGGTAAACTACTAGTTTTTCAGACAAATTCTAATTAAAAAGTTATGCATGGAATTTTATGTTTGACACCTCGTTGAATAAATACGCGCATTATTTTTGTTTTAATGCCCATAAAGCTTAGTTTTGTTGAAAAACGAGAAAAACAGCAAGATTTTTAGGTAATTTTTCTAAATTTGAAGGCCTATAAATTCTCAACTTGAACTTCAATTACAAATGAAATTATATTACTTTTTTAAAATCCTTATTTTTTTTTTTTGTTTCTGCCTAGTTGTCGTGCAGAAATCAGAAAAATTTAACAAACAAGTACTAACTCTTATTCACTATGCTAAAAATAAGAGCGCCCCAAAAATATATTCACCTGTGAAAAATGACTGCGCCCCTGAAGCAGTGTTTGTGTTTTGACAGATGTGGTTTGAGCAAACTGGCGCAAAATCAACGGGGTCTAATTCGCATTTTTTAACAGTTTTTAATTGGAAATATATATTTTTCTTAAACAAATAAGATAAAAAAATATCGGTAGAAACTAAATAAAGCACTTTTGTTAAAAGAATTCAAACCGTATGGACATATTTACCTGTGGAACGAAAGCGCATTGTTTTTAAGTTTTTGGGAACTTTTAGAATTTTTAATCGCACAACTCGTGTTGCATTTATTTTTGTGATTTTTTTCTTTGATATTGTCACTTTTTAAGCAGTAAAAAATGCTTAAAATTAAATTATTTTCAACTATTTTGCTGAGGAGTCCTCCAATCAAATGCCAGGGTTCTCAGAAATGTCAAAAAACACTCTCTTTCTCGCTCGCACAATTTAAAATGGCAACACCATTTCCTTATATTTTACTTTGATGATTTGGCCGAACATCAATAAATTCAGGGTTGATAACTCCTTATTTTTATATTAGTACTAAAACTTATACTCCGTTTCTCTACAACAAATGGTTTGCCACTCCATAACAATATATTACTCGTATTAGTTATTATATAAAAAAACTTGTGTTTAACTTAAGGGCCCATTTAAGTTTTTCGACGAACAAAAATCAAAAGTTTTTTACATTTCTCGTATGACAATAAATTTTGTATATTTTAAGTCAATAAAATAAAAATTGTTGTAGTTATAAGCATAAACTTTCGAAAAGACTACAATAAAGACTATACATGTAAAAACTTAAAACGCTTTTTTCTTGAAAGCTAGCCTTACTCGAAAACTAGCCAAGGTTCGCTAGCAAATTGTATTAAATTAAGCTCCTTTTCGCGCTAGCTCTTATAGTTTATAAGTTAGAAGCGTTTAAAAGTTTTTATGCCTTTTTCGACATAACTCCCAAGCCATACATCATACAAGGACGATTAATTCACTGAAATGTTTGTAATTACTCTAGATACAAAACTTTAAGAAACATTTTAAACATAAACGTTGTCACTTAAACTAACATTTTTCTTACGTGCCTTGTGGCACCTTACATTATCCTTAAGACGGGTAAAGGTTTGACCGATAGGCGTTTCGCTCTATCTATAAGATTTTAGGAGATATAGCCGCTTAAAATTTTTTTAAATATTTGAGTGCTAATAGCATGCACACTCAATTATATGTAGGTAATACTGTTAAAAGT
The DNA here is from genome assembly GCA_963920525.1 of Dichetophora obliterata. Classification (NCBI taxonomy): domain Eukaryota; kingdom Metazoa; phylum Arthropoda; class Insecta; order Diptera; family Sciomyzidae; genus Dichetophora; species Dichetophora obliterata. Next base: position 99,849,881 of record OY986437.1, read on the forward strand.
TTAAAAATTTTAACTGACATTTGCGTTCTATACATTGTTTTTAACGAAACTGATTCTCGAAACTCACGCAATCAGGCATGGTCTGCATTCCACTTCCGAATGGAAGTGAAAATAAATCATAATTGACTTCGACATTTGGTGTTCTATATATAGTTTTTTTCGTTAGTACAATTGAAGGGCTTATTGCAATAAAATGATAAGCCAAATGATCTAAGAAATCAATTTTTTAGGCTGAACATATTACTCAATGCATTTCCAACAACCACTGAAGAGATTTTGGCTATTTCTTATCAATTTGCTAACCTATTTGTACAAATTTCCGTGTTCAATTTCATTTCTTCACAAAAAAATAAATTTTTTTCAAAACTTTAGAGACGATTATTTCAAAATATTTTATATGTGGCTTATCATGTTCTTGCAATAAGCCATTCAATTAAATATATTAATAAATTAAATGAAATACAAAACGAAAAAAGTATTGTAGGACTTTAATGACTAAGTATCGGCTGTATTGAAAATTTACAACGTGAACTCGAAGGATGTCCTTGGAAAAATAGAGATTAAGAATGTTATCCGTATCTTTATTTCCTAATAAAATTGTTAAAAATGGCGCCACGAAATAGCCTCCAAATTAAATAAGCCCCATATATTTTTAGGTGTTATTTCATATGAAATAACTGGGAGTTATTATTTAATTTATTTTGGGGATAATTTCATTTTGACTTTAAACCCTTTTTTGTAGGGCTTATTTAATGTTTTTTTGGGATATTTCATTGGGGCTTATTTAATTGTTTTCCTTGGGTGCAAGTTCATAATTAAATAAGCCGAACAATTTAGGGTATTAGGTTCTGTTGTGGTAACTCGGTCCAGAAACTCCAAACAAGATCTTGAAGCCCCTGTCCAGTTGTGCGAATCATGCTCTATTTTCGGCCTGATATGTGAAGTGTAGATTATGCGAAGATCAGCTGAGGTGAAACTTTTTTGCACCGTTTCAAAAAACCTAAGGCCTTAGTAATCAACAATTTAAAGTCAACTCTTAATTTAGTGTAAGCTTTTTGACAACAAATTCTATAGAAATAATGTCAGAAATGCTCACACTAAATTTAATAGAGTCGCCAACTCTATTAAATCTCTATTACGATCGGTCGCCAACTTAGGTATCGAAAAAATTGCATGGTACTTTGGTTGAGCTGCTTATGCTCTTTTCATTTTGACAGCTAAAAAACATGGCTGCAAATTGTTAACTGTTGCTGAAGTTGTGCTGTGAAGTGAAAATAGATAATTATTAGAAGATTATTCTTCAATAAAGCTGTTAATTAATGATTTCTTGTGTGAAACGAATGCACAATAGTATAAACAAATTTTAGATGTTAAAAAAAACAACGAATGGCGAACAGCTGTTTGCCGTTTCGCAAAAAACCAATTCAGCAGAAAGTATCACTTTATGCTACTTCGCTACCTGAGCACTTTTTCGGCTGGAATGCGGCCAATGATGGGAGCTACGGGCAATCCATCCACCTGTGGGTTAACACTGGGTCTTGCTTGCATTGAACTCTACTCTATTAGTAAGACCTAACTCGAAGATTTTTTTTTAGATTAAAAGGTGTGTCGTTCATATTTTGTCTCTTCCCCTCAATCTTAAAAGAGCTTGGGCGACTAGAGATGTATTCAGTGAGTATATTTGTGTTGCTTTTATGACTTTGTAACTGGGTTAAGTTAAATGCCATTTTGCGGTCTTCATCGAACTCCGGATAAAATTTACAAAAGGCTTTTTGCGATCACTGATCAGTAAAGAGCAGGGATGTGAATATCTGTGCTAGACGAATTGTTCAATGATTTTGAGTGTTGATATGATTGAAACATGAAGAACCCAAACGACAAGCTCGATACCGATTGTTGGGCGTGTTTATGTTTACAACTGCTGAAAAACCATAGATACCCCAACAATTGCACAATGCATAGGCTTACTTTTCTTTGGTTTACATCAAGAAAACCCTTAACAATGAAAAATATAACAATGAACAAAATCAATATTTTACAGGCTTCATTAAATAAACATTTATAAAAACTTTATCTATTCCGGTTTCTCAAAAGAGAAATTAAAAAGATAAATCATAAGCTAAAGCATTGGCAAATTTGACTTCAAGCCTGAAAACTCTTTGTGACTCAAGGGTTTTATATGGGTACCGGAATAGGGTGAAAAATGCTCCAAATCACGATGTTTATTGACAAGAATACGCTGCTCCGATGTAAGAATGTTGATTTCACGTTCAATTTGATGCTTATCTGAAAATTTGTACAATGAAAAATGTTACTCTCAAAGTAGCATAAAAACGATAAGTGCAAAATTAGCAACAGATACCATTTTTAAGCAGCTGCAGAGCTTTTTCCCTATCCAGTTTCACCAACATGCTGCCTATAGTTGTCCAGATTTTCTTCTCATCTGGGCAGCTTTTCTCCAACTCTCGTAGAGCTTCACGCGTATGCTGACGCCGTTTATCCAATTCGATCAACTCTTGCTTGTTTACCAAAATCTGATCAGCTACCTCTTCAGTAGATTTAATGATTTCAACTGTCTTCTCTGCATCACTTTTAAGCATTTTCTATTATAAAGTTATTTCTATTAATACAATTTTATTGTTTTTTTTATCATTTGACTAAAGCATCGCACTGCCGCACACTAGCTCAATTCTCTACGCAAGCGGCGTTCACGTTTCCACTCACGCTGTTTTTCGCGTCGCATATCATTGCGATTGCGCGGCTTTTTCTTATAATAATCTGAGCAATTGGACTTTGTGGCACGTAGATCGAAGGCTTCATAGTGAGTGACACGTGCTGGCGTCTGTTCAATGCCCAGACCAGTGCGTTGTTTTCTTATCACAGTCTTAACGGGATACAAGCGTCCGTTGTTTGAGGGACCAAGACCACTCTCTTTATCCCAACCCTGCTTGACCATTAATTGTAGCCCTCGATTTTGTTGTGAAATATTGAACTTTTGCAGTTTACTGGCCGGTAGCGTGGAGCGTGTGTTGAACTGATGTACCGTCGAAGTGAGATGTGCTTGAAAGTCAGTTTCTTTGAACTGAAGTTTGCATGTTTCACAAAAGTATGGCACAGGTGCTAGAAGCTCATTTGTTTCTTGCGATTTGTCTAACCTTATAGAACTATAATCATTAAGCATTTCAACAATATCGAAATGTGCTTTAGTTCTTGCTAGTTCCTGTGCTGTCCTACCAGACTTTTCTTTAATATCCTTGCTTACGCCCAAATCCAGCAGAGTATTTACCGCTTCACTAGATCCAGCACAGGCCGCCATCATTAGCGCAGTCCAACCAAAAGCATCGCGCGTATTTATATCATCTGCTTTATAACAAAATTCCTGCAATCCTCTTGCATTGTTTTCCATGGCGTAGCGAAAGAACTTATTTTTATCAAATGGTTGGAGCTTTGGTTCATATAAATCTCTACAAATGCTATTAACATTGTTTAGTTTTGGTTTAGACTGTTTTGTAAAATCTTTCGTTTTCTCATCTTTCGTTATAGTTTTATAGAATTTCACAATTTCCTCACCATCTACATTTTGTATTTCGTATTTTTTTCCGCGTTCATTTCTTACTCCTTTATCCTGGTTAAGAGCACCTTCACGCAGAAATCGCTTTAGTGGCAGATGAATTGTTGCCAGTGCACGCCAGTTAGGATGCAGCTCATCTATCATGTCCATGAATGCTAACTTAAATACGAATTACCAATTTTAATTGTTTTACGGGCAGCCTCTTAAAGAATAGCAACTTTAACAAAGTGTCAAAAGTGTCGCGAAGAATGTAAAAGATGTATTCGCTACAGCATTGCCATTCTGAAGAAAAAAGAATTCTCAATGTTGGAAGTCATTAGGGCCTCTCAATTATACAACATGTCGGCTGTACATGTAGTTCGATAAAATAACGCATGGCAGAATACTGAGCTGGGTAAGTATACTTTGACAAGACCTATAGTTTATGTCAAAATCATAAAATATAGTGCTGCCATATCACAAATTAAAATCCAATGAAAAATCCATACCTTGTCTAAGCGTTTCTGCTTAAATCATTTACCAAAAATACTTCAAAACGAAATAAATATTGTCAATTTTAGGTAAGCTTGAAGCAGACTTATTGTGCGAATTATTTTTGTATGTTATAATCCAGCTTAAAGCTGGAAGTTCATTAACTGCGTTTGATTATGCGTCCGTCTACTCGATGGCGCAATTTACGCAAGAAAATTAGGGCGAAAATATTGCGCGAAGCATTGCTCGTGGAGACACTATTTTAGTGTTATATAATGTTTCGCGCAATATTGCGAGCAAGGAAATATTGCGTGATCTGGCAATTTTTCAATGGTGGGGCAACATATTGCCGCAATGGGTAATATATGAAATGGCGTTGAAAGACAGACATAGTGCATTAAAACATTCAAGTCTCTTGAAAACTTTAATAGTTGTATAAAATGCTTTCATACAATTTATTACTCATTTTCCACAAACATTCTCGTTTTCTATATAAGTTTATTTATTTCATAGTTTTATTTTTCCACCAATCTTTATATGTCGCCATTTTTATTGCTCGCAAGAGCAATTTTCTAAGCATGGCAATATTGCAAGCGTTTGGCAATGTTGTCGGACGTATTTCCTTGCTGGCAATTTAGTGTCTCCACGGGCAATATTTAGAAAATATCCATTCTGGCAATATTTCATTGCCGAACATATTGCCCGTGGAGACGCTGTGTTAAACCATGGAGAATAATAAAGTAGGGTAAGTAGCTTTGACAAGACCTATCGTTAATGTTAAAGCGTGTTTTAGAGATGCCAGTTTTCTTTATTAGTGTTATTTCTGGGATAAACACTTGCAAAAGAAATTTTATGAAGGGTAAATAAGATTAAATGTCTTTATTCCACGTTGTCCGACAAATTGCTTAACTTCTTTTTGCAATGTTTATAATTTTCTATAACTTCACACAAAATTCTTTATGAAAATCACAAATAAACACTTATAAAACCAATAATTAATTTGAATGGAAGGCTCAAGCTGGATTATAACATACAAATATATTTCGCAGAATAAGTCCGCTTCAAGCTTGCCTAAAACAAAAAACCTGTACTTCCCCGTTTTTAAGTATTGCTAGTACAGGATTTCATCAGAAACGCCAAGACAAAGTATGGATTTTTCATTGGATTTGAATTCGTGATATGGCAGCACTATATTTTATGATTTTAACAATAACAATAGGTCTTGTCAAAGCTACTTACCCTATCTCATTATTTTGCCATGGTTTAAACACCCAAAAAAATCCTGTAGTAAAAATAAATAAAAATGTATTTAAACCAAATGTTAATTAGTAACTCACCGTCCAAATAAAAAAGTAATTATTTTTACTAATTTAAATTTTTTACTTTTACTACATATTTTTTAACTACAGAAAATAAATACATTTACATTAAAATTAAATGTTTTTGCATTTATTAATTAAAAAAACTGCAAAACGTTTTCTGTCAAGAAGTATACTTACCACAGTTCTTCATCACGAACCTTTTATAATTATTTTAGTTGAAATAAATACAATTGCTATCAGTTACATATCATGCAAATTATTTTAATGTAGATAATCTTTATTATAATAAAAATATGTATGTAAACAACTACTTACTACATGCAACTACTTCTTGTAGTATTAATTATTTAAATGTAAATTCAGTAAAAATATATTGAATAACTACATATGTATTTAAAAATAAATAAAACTACATATATACGAAGTAAATACACATTGTGTAGTAAATTTTACTACAGTATTTTTTTGAGTGAACCATTTTATATTTGCGTTAACAGGTCATTCTGTAAATTTAAAAAAAAATTTACTCAGGGTGTAAAATTACCTCAAACGTAAAACATCGGAATTCAAAACAAAAGTGCAGCCAATATCAAATAATAAAAATGTTGCATTTTTTCCGTTCTTTTCTCAGCTCAAAAGAAGTCAACATTCTGTAAATTCAGGTCAGAATCTAAAAAATTCTGCATTCTGTATGGTCAGAATTTTTCAGAAAAGAATGCGCTATAATATAAACACAACTACTTACTTTCAGTCATTTCTGCATTAATTAATAGTATTTTATTGCTGTTTTGCTTTTCGTTGAGTTCTTGCAGCTCAATTTATTTTATTAAAATGTGTTTGACAGCACCATTTGGTTGATAGCACTTAGAGTGGAGTCAAGAGCGCTTTCATAGTGCTGCATGTGTATACAAAAACACGATTAATCTACTCCTAACGCTCGGAACAAAATGGAAAACACGAGCATGGTTTTTGACAGTTCTTGCTCTTCTCTCAACAAATAAATGAAAACACCTACAGCAAATCAGAAAATTAAAAATTAAAAAGAAAAATATCAACAAAAAATGGACGCAGGAAGAAATTCGTAAAATTTTGGAAATTTAAGAGGAGTCCGACGTAAAATGTAAACAAAATACAGCTGTTTTCGATTTGCAACATCATAATATTAAAGGTGTGCTCTCAATCATCTACCCTTGCAAAAACGCATTTGCAACAATGCAACAAGATCGTGAACTGCCCCTATTTATGCGAAATATTAGGGGGTTCTCAATTCAGTGCACTTTCCTGTGCCGTTTGGGACTTGAGGACTTGCTCAGTTAGGTTTTCGTGAATACACCGTTATCACTTTTTCAAAGAATTCCAAATTTTTCAATGGCCGCATTCTATCGGTAAGAGCGCTCTGGTAACGAAGTAGCATAAAATATTTTCTCTATATAAATTGTGACAACTCAAGGAACATGTTCTGTGAGCGTGTACCATTCAGCACGAAAGTTCTGCAACATATTTGGGCCTATTCTGCCAAATCTGTTATTCTGCTATGAATTTTCTGTTATGAATCATAAAAGATGTGTTTAAATTGGTATTCTTCCTTTCGATCTTTTATGGTACCCTGTTATCAATCTTCGAAAACAAAAATCTATTACAATTCCGTTAGCTTCTGTTATGAAACAGCTGATTGCTGTCAAAAAATTAAAGAAAACAACGCAAGTTGAAGTTGTCGTTTTTAACGTGTGAATTGCAAATATTTTTGCAAAATTAGCATTAGAGAAGTGTCGTGCATTAGTATTACAAACTAGCATATCCATTTTGAATAAATTGCTTATTTTAAAACAATGTCGGACTAAGAGGATGACCCAGAGCCCGTTTACAATGATAGAAAGAGTTCAAGTTTAAAATAAAAGACGTGACGGATGCAGTTATGGTGAAGGTGGTAGCGAAAGGGACAGAGGTGCCCGTGCAAGTTTCAAACGTAAGGAACAATAGGAGACGAGCATGATGATCGCGATCGCCGTGGTCAAAGAAATGGTGGTGGTGGACGCAATTATGACTACCGAACAACTAGATGTGCATTCTGATTGTGTATATATAATTATTGGATGCACAGGATCTAATATTCGGACAATACAATCTGATTATAGTGTAAGCGTTGATTTAGATAAGGATGCAAAGGTGGTAACCATATCTGGAAATTCCAAAGGAAACATCAAAGATACTGCATGGTGGCGATAAAAGTAGCTCATCCTACCAAACGGTGGGTGCGGTGGACGCCGAGATCGTTGTTAAAAACCAAAGCTGCAGCAAAATCTAGAATTACATAAAGTAGAATAAATTCCTTTCTAGATATAAGTCATCTTGACATTTATATAATTTATATGTTGCATTTTTACACATACATTTATAATTTTTTAATTTTTTTTATTATTTTTTTTATTATTTATTTATTTATTTAGCTTCTTCGCTATTTAAAGAAACAGTAAATTTTTTACTTAAACTAAAGAGGGAGAAGAGAAGAAAAGAAGAAAAAGGAACTTACATACTATCATATTTTTATTTTCCTAATCATAATTATTCTTTATATAAATTATAAGTTTTCTCTTAAATATATTACTATTTACCTCATTTTTTAAGCTATTGGGCAAACTGTTAAATAAGTTTAAACCTTTATGCCACAAACTGTTTTGTGCTCTACTCGTTGGAAAGTATCCTACTCGGAAATCCGAATTATTCCTTAAATTATAGGGTTGTACATCCGCAACATAAACTATCTGACAACTTAAATATTTTGGGAGCAAATTATGTTTCATTTTAAATATAAATAATATCACATTCATCAAAGTTCTTTGATTTATTGACAACCAGCATAAAATATCTAACATATACCTTATATGTGTTAAAAAACCACATCTTAATATACATCTCATTCCTCTATTTTGCAGTTTCTGTAGTCTTTCTGTCATTTGCAATGACCCTAAAAACAAAATTGTTGAACAATATTCAAAATGTGGCTTAATCATAACATTATAGATTTGTATTGCACTTCTGAATGATATTTTTTTGCGGATTCTTTGGAAAAATCCAATTTTTTGGCTATCTTCTTGCATATGTAATTAATATGTACATCAAATCTCAACTGATTATCTAGCATAACACCCAAGTATTTAATTTCTTTTACATATTCAATTTCTTCGCCGTTTACAACAATTTTATTGCTAGATTCACCATTTATTATAATAGCTTTTGTTTTATTTGTATTAAGCTTAAGTTTGTTCATTTTAAGGTACTTTCCAACGTTTTCTAAATCAGAGTTAAGATGACTAATGCACTCTTCGGCAGAGTCACCTGTCACATACAATAAGGTATCATCGGCAAACATGCATATCTTCGATTTATTTAAAACCTTTTCCATATCGTTTATGTAAATGATGAAGAGAAGTGTACCCAAAACTGCACCCTGCGGTACACCCAAAGTAACTGTCGCTGGTTCAGAAACATATTCTGCTACTTTTGTTTTTTGAGTTCTTCCCGAAAGATAACTTTTAAACCAATTAAGTTCGTTTTCTCTTATACCGTACATATGCAGCTTCTGTAGTAGTATATTTCTATCAATAGTTTCAAAGGCTCTTTGTAGATCAAGAAAAACGGCTACTATGACTTTTTTATCTTGTGTTTCCGACTTCCACTGTGCAACAACAAGATTCAACAGCGCTTCACAATTATGTTGTTTTCTAAATCCAGATTGGTAGTCAGAGAGCAACGAGTGCGATTCCATATAATCCTCTACTTGTGAATGAACAATTTTTTCAATAATTTTGCTTTCTGTTATTAACATATTGATAGGTCTGAAGTTTTCTGGGGTTACAGCATTTTTTACTTTCTCAATCGGTACCACTGTGGATTCTTTCCAGCAATCTGGAAAAATTCCAGAACGTAAAGATTCATTTATAATTTGAAGAAATGTTGGTCCAATTATCTCAAACGCGCTAGACAACATCCTCACGGAAAGAAATTTAAAGTATTTTTTGTTATTCATTTTTTTCATTATAGCTTTTAAGTCATTTAAATTTAACAACTGAAATTTAAAATTATTTTCACTTCTTTCAAGTAGATTTTTATATTGTACATAAGGAATATTTGCATTTCTACACTCAACACTGTCTACAAAGAATTTGTTTAGAACGTTTGCGATTTCTTGTTTGTTTATTATAGTTCTTCCATTTATCACAATTTTATTTATTTCATTTTTCTCTGCGTTAAGAACTAATGTTTTAATTGATCTTCACATTGATTTTTGGTCTATTGCCTGGTCTACTTTTTTTGCTATATAACGGTTCTTTGCTAAAGCTAGCTCGGATACGTATTTGTTTCTAGAACATTTATAGATGTCCCAATCATTTACGTTGTTTGTCCATACTGCAAGCTGATATGATTGAATTTTTTGTTTTTTTAAATTATAAAGATTTGAATTGAACCATGCGTTACACTGATTTCCTCCTGTGATTTCTCTTGTAATTACCATTCTATTTAAAGAATCACTTATGATGCGACTAAAAACATTTGCCGACTGGTTGCAACTTATAGAATAATTCACCATTGCAAAACCTCTTTGAACTAGTTCACTACAGAAAATCTCTTGGTTATAATGCACAGTCCGAATGATTTTCTTTTTTTTTCCATCCCTTGCGTTGATTTTAATATCAATATCAATTGATTCATGGTCACTCACTTTAAATTCTTTTTTTGTATTTGCTTTAACACATGAATTATTGGAAAGCACATAATCAATTAGAGTAGATGAAGTTCTCGTTATTCTTGTTGGTTCGGTAACGATTTGTTTGAAGGAATTATCATTAATTACTTGCTCAATTTTTCTTTTATAGATATTATTTTCAAACCAGTCAACATTAAAATCACCCATAACTAACACGCGATCGCTTAAAGACGCACATTCTTCCATTTTAGATTTAAAAAATTCACAAAAGGTACTCTCCGGAGATTTTTGTTTATCGGGGGATCTGTATACCGCCACTGGTACTAAATTTATGTTTTTCAGGCTTACTTTTATCACTAGCCACCAGATCATTTTTCCAACTGAAATAACTTCTAATGCCTGCGTATGCCATTCCTGCTTAATGTAGAAGGCTACTCCACCAGTGTGATTTGATATACTATCACACCTTACCAAATTGTAACTCTTTAATTGTACTTCTGAGTCAAGTATGTATTCTGTCAAATGCGTTTCAGTTACACAAATAAAATCCCAGTTATTTTCGGCGACTATTATTTCAAGTTGATTTATATTTGTACGAATCCCTCCAATATTCAAGCTAAGGCACTTCAAATTTGATTGCTAATACATTACTTTTTCAGCTTCTATTCTCAATTTTCTCTGTAGAGTGCTGCAGGTACTATCTATGCAGTCATGGTCTACATTAAGATCATTGAGATTCAACCTTTCTTTTGCTTTGATGCAATTTATACATTTTAGGAATCCATTGTTGCAATCTTTATAGGAATGACCTGTTTTACTGCATTTCGCACATACTTGATTTATCTCACTGCATACACTTGACTTATGATTAAAACCCCAACATTTAAAGCATCTCGTTACATTAAGGCTTTCGTACGCCGCGCATCTATCCCATCCAATATTAACTTTTTTTTCTCTCATGATATTTTTAAAGCCATCGCCATCAACCTCAATCAATGCATTGTACACTCGCGGGTTTTTAAATGACTTATACACTTTAATACATTTTAGCTCTTTACAGTAGAAGTCGTTTTGGTTTTTTATTGCGGCTATTATTTGCTCACTCTCTAAATTAGCACTCATTCCCGATATTAAAATTTTTGGGTTTCTCATTTTAGGCAGTTGGACATCGTACTTTTCACTCATTTTGTTCTTCATTTCGTTTGCTAAGATTACTCGAGCCTCATCACTTTCACACCTAATAGCGACCGCACCGTTTTGCCTGTTTACTATTCCCTTTACTCCAACACTCAACTCCGATGGGTTTATTTTATTTTTAATTTCATTTCTTGTTGTTTCACACTCTTGTTTTTCTTTAGGTTTTAAAATAACAGGCGCACTAGTGATCGTTAATTGTTTTAGCTTCGAAGCATACGTTTCACTTTTACCTCCACTCACGTTTTTGTTGTTTACGAAATTTTTTAACTCTTCGCAAATTTTTTTATTCTCCTTCGCACTTGCTTCAACTTTCCGACTTATTTGCTCACATTGCAATTTAAAGCCATTTACAGTGTTTCCTAGGGCACTCACCTTAGCTTCACATGATTCTTGAGCTTTAATCATAGCTTTAATCACTCTCTCTCTATATCTCGACTCAATCGCTTCAAGCAAATTTTTTATTTCACTCTCATTTATTTTTAAAGAATTACTAAATTCTTCTTTATATTCTTTTAAGTATCTTGCATTCGTGGTTACACTCTCTTGCATGTCTTTTAAAACCAAATCAACATTGTTTATATATAATATGCAATCATCACAGATAAATTTTATCATATTGTTTGTATTTAGAATATTGCTACTATATTGGTCAAGGCCCGAACATTTTGGTGCTGAATAGAAATTCTTTCCACACACACCTGCACATCTTATTCCTGTCTCTCCACGTATCGCACTTCTGCACTTTGTACATTCTGCTGACATTACACTCTTAATGCCACTATATTTAAGTTTATAAAGTTTTAGTTTCGAAAATTTTATTGGAGCGCTTCAAAAACACTTCTGCACACGTTGAGTTCACTCAAATGAATTATTAACTGAATAATTAGAAAGACCTATTATAAAAATTATTAATTATTGTACAAAAATAGAAAATACATTTTATATACAATTTAAGCTTGACTTATTAAATTTGTTGAAATTCGTAATGATAAAAGGCAGAAAAATTTATCTGTTATTCTGTTGTGTTTCATAACAGATTTCATAGCAGATTTTTCATGCAGAATACCAAATAAAAGATTTTGTAAAAGATTTGTTGACAGTTCGAAAAGTCTGCTATGATTTATAACAGATTTCATAAAAGATTGTCGTGTAGAATACCAATTCTGGTCTCTTAACAGATTTTTTGACAGCTCAAAAATTTGTATGGGAAATCATAACAGAATAACAGAATTTTTTCATAAAAGATTCCGCAGAATAGGCCCAATTACTTCGCTACCTAAGCGCTTTTTCGGATAGAATGCGGCCAGTGTACACAAGTGCACAACTGCTCAAGTCTAAGTTATAGGCTACAGTAGAAAATCACTTGTATATATTTTTGACCCACGTGTATTTTGTTTTTGTAAAGTGCACAAGCCATCAACTCCTCATATGCACTGGCAAGTGCACTGAATTGTGAATACTCCTTTTATTTTCAGAGTAAATTTGATAATAATAATCTTATATATTAATAGGCAAACATCAAATGTTGTCGTACACTTTTTCGATATTAATTTTAGAATAAGGTCAATGAAACTAATATCATTCAAAAGGTACTGCGCCCTATATGTACAGAATCATTTTAGATTTTAAATTTTGACCTCTGACCCGAGATATTAACGTTGAAAGTTTGTATTATTTTTAGTAAGGAATCTCAGGGCTAGGAAGAGGTAGAATAGTGAATGCGGTATCAAATGAAAGATCTGGCTGCACAGTATGATTACATTATCAGTATGATTACATCATTAGTGACCTTTGACCTGAAATATGAACGTAAAAAGAGCATTTAAATAAAAGCCAAACTGTAACAGGTGGAAGAATATAATATAAGAGGGAATTTTAGACATTGATAAGGTGTGCAAAAAATACTTCCGACATTTTGCGCCATCTCTTACGGATACCCTACAATAAGCATTTTTTATGTTAAAAGTGTGAACATATATTGGGATGGTGAAATTTTTTACGAATATCAAATTATGAAAAATGTCCGTTATTTTAACATGAAAATTATTGTGATAGCTCGAAAACTATAGATGTTTTCAGTACAACGTATTTTTTATGAAACGACGTTGGTTCAGAAATATAACAGTATACGAAAGCTTTTTTGATAATATTGTTTCGGATAATATGTTAAAAAAATTCCCGTTATAATGACATCAAAACTATTGAGATATCTAAAAAACTGTTGATTTTATTCAGCACAACATATTTCCTTGAAGCAAGGTCATCGCCTCAGAATGAGAAAACTATTCAAGTTTCAAGTTTTGACATTGCAAGCAAATATCTCAGCCATTTTTTAATCGATATTTAACAAATTTTCTTTGTCTGAAAGATCAATTAAATTACTTTGAAGAAATAAGAAAAGATTAACCGTTATCCCATCTATTCAATGTATTATATGTTTTTAAAAAACCTTTAAAATATTTAGGTTTTGCTCAAAAAAAAAGACAAACTTTTTTTGTTGTAATTTTTTTTTTCTTATTTCATTTTCTTTTTTCACATTCTTTCATATGAAATATCATATAAATATGTGCAAAAATTGCCTCATTTTGACACATAATTCAATAAACAGTTTCTGTCATCGAAATTCATGACAAAATTTTCAAATATTTCAAACCACTCCAAAGTTATATACACAAATCTTTGTTTTAAGCAATTTCCTTAGCTACATATATATTATTATCTTCTTATATATTAATACGCAAACATTAAATGTTGTCGTTCACTATTTTGATATTTATTTTAGAATAAGGGCAATGAAACGTATATCATTCGGTTGTACTGCACCATAGATGTGCCGAATCATGTTAGATTTTATATTAATGACCTCTGACGAATTTTAGTAAGGAATCTCAGTGCTAAGAAGAGGTAGAATGGTGAATGAGGTATCAGATAAAAGGTCTGCATTTTATATTGGTGACCTTCGACCTGATATATGAGCGTTAAAAGAGCAGTAATTAAATAATAGCTAAACTGTAAGAGATGGACAAACATTATGTAAGAGCGAATTTTAGACATTGATAATATGTGCAACAGGCACTTGAGACATTTTTCGCCATCTCTTACAATAAGAATTTTCGTATGTAACAAGTGTGCTCACATATTAAGATGGTGAAATTTGTTACAAATAGGAAACTTTGAAAAATCCCTTTATTTCTCAGTACAACGTATTTTTTTATGAAAGCCCTGGTTGAAAAGAAGAACGGTATACGAATGTCAAATGGTATACGAATGGTGAAATTTGCTACAAATAGGAAACTTTGAAAAATCCCTTTCCAGTACAACGTATTTTTTTATGAAAGGCCTGGTTGAAAAGAAGAACGGTATACGAATGTTTTTTTGGGTAATGTTTTTACAGATGATATATTTGAAAAAATTTCGGTTGTTTTGATATCAAAGTTATTACGATAATTTGAAACTTAAGATTTTCTACACTTTTTCTTAAAGCAAGGTAAACGCCTCAGAATGAGAAAAAAATTATTGAAATTTGAGAAAGTTGGTCTAATTTCGACCACAGGCGATACTAGTAATATGAAACACACAATTTAAAATATCTTATAAACCTTCGTAAACAAAAATCTGAATGCTAGAAGTGCTATAATGCAAGTTAAACGAAATTAATATGGTCCTAACAAAAAAAAAATCACAAAAACGTGAAGAATAAATATTGTACTAGTACAAGAAATATGGTATTTCGCATGTAAAGATCAAAAACGTATCAAAAAAGTACGAAAGTATTTACTTGTGCAGCATTGGTTGCACAGCAGCAACTTGTAGCGAAAAAAGCTGAACAGCATCAAAAAATGCCTGGATGGCTATTTTTTCAACATACTGCAGATAACTTCCTTAAATCAATCACTTCGGACTGAAAAATGTTTACTTTATTATAATATTAATTAAGAAAAGTGTCGAATATTTTATAATTAATATCCGAAAAGGCGTTAAAGCAACAAAACATTAAGTAAACATCACAAAAACGAAAAATTATTCAGAGGAGCAAAATAAAAAAGTAGAGAAAACAAAATAAAAAAAATGCTTCCACTGCAGCTGCTCAGTGGCATCAGCACTTGGCTAATCATCCTAGCTGTTTGTATATGCGAGTCAGCAACAGATGAGGTGAGTGCATCATGTCAATGATTAGAGTAAAAGCCTTAATGCACGATGTCGATGGCAGAAAAGGTTAAAATATTGGCAAATACTTGACGCATCCATAGTAGTAGATACGCAGACAATTTTAATAGCAGCTGCAAAATATTATTTCTGGACAAAGTTTTTTTTATATCTATTCCATTGGCGAGGACGAAATGTAATAGAGAAATTGTGTGTGGTGTCTAAAAACGTCTTAAAAGGATGGAGTTTTTTAATAGGGCAGACATGCAGGAAAGGCAGTGGGCGGCATTTAAAATAGGTCTTTAAAATAGGTCTTAGTGGCATTTAAAATAGGTCTACGTACTAGACTACGCTAATTTTCAAGCTCAGTCTAAGCTTGGCTTGCTGGACGGGCTGCGATAGTGTAAAGTGTTGAAGGGCGCTTTTTAGTTTATTTGATTTATTTGTTTCGATTTATTTTGTTTACAATGTTTGAAAATCAAGCAGCTGGTGCATTACTCTGTAATGCGATTCGAAAACAATATCACACCATGTAAATACATGAATTAAGATTACTAAGGGCCAGTTTTTTAGTGCGAGCTTAAACTCTAGTCAAATTAAACCGAGCTTTACTCACCAAAGTTGGTCGTTCAAACTTGATATACGCAAAAAAGAAACATTGTATGATAACTTAAGTCAATTGAACTTCAACGAATGCTAAAATATCTAGTTAAACAGAGTTTAAACGTCCAATAAAGTTAATCTCAGATTATCGCATTTGCTTTCGAATCGCATTACAGAGTAAGGCCCTGGACTTACATGCGTTTTACATGCTTCATTAAAGTAGGTTTTAGGCAAAAGCTTTTAATGCATATTTTAGAACAAGGGTGCCCAAACTTTCTTATAGAAGTTTAAACACCAATACAGAGAATCTTTTATATTAAAAAAAAAAAAATAAAAAAAATCCATTCAATATATAGGTACACTGAAAAAATAAAAAAAATTACAATTTCTGCAAAGTTCTCTGTAATGAAAAACAAATTAATTAAAATTTGATTTAAATCCTCCATGATCCTTCCAATAAATAATCCAAATTTATGTCAATATGGCCCCTCAAACGATACTACATGTCCATCCGATCTGTCAAGTCATCACACATGTAGTATCTTTCGTGTGCAAAAAATCAAGGCGGATGGACATGTCCGATGGGAGACAAAGATTTTTTACTTTTTGCTAAGTACGTCCGACATGTAGTTCCGTTTGTGTGCGTGGCCATCCAACTTAGTGCATTTTGCTATTTGATGAAAATATTTCAGAGGAGCACATCTAGCGGCAAAACTGCCGAACGTAACAAATATTATATTTTGAAGCGAATTTTTTTATCTTTACCTAAAATCGTGATGGCGATATAAAGTGATGGTGATATAAATAGGCCTATTACGGTTCACAGCAATACACTGCTGTGTCTTATTTTAAGTATTAGCAATGTACACAATAAAATCAGAAATTACTGTTGTGTTGTGAACCGTAATAGACCTAAAAGTGAAAATAAATGTTAAAAACAATATTTTCACTCGATGTTCCGATGACATCAGACAAGTGTGATGTGTGTAGAGGCAACGAAAAAAGTCCCGTTACTTTATCGAACTACATGTAGTTCCGACATGTAGTATCGTTTGAGGCCCCTAGTGTCAGTTGTAAACAATTTTAATTAAGCCTTCAAATGTTCGTTGCTTAGTCTACCTCTGTGCTTGTTTTTAATTAATTTTAAACTCGAAAAAGAACTCTCAAAAAACGCTCAAGTCACTTTCCTCTCCTTAGCCATTTCACATCAGTAAACACAAGTAGATCTTATTAATTTTCACGTTCATCAAGGAATTTTTTAAATTTGCGATGAGTTGATGAATTGTGTTCACTTCGGATTTTATTAAATATTTTGACCAACCTCAGCCTTATAATTATGACTGAAAAATAAGTAAATTTTCCACTTTTCTTCTCAAAATATGTTATTAATTTTGCAAAGTTCAAATAATTAAAATTTGTAAACTTAAAACAAACTCCGATTTTTTTCAAGTGCTTCTCAATCCACAGCTGCAAAGTTTTTAAACGAAATCATACGCTAGACAACAACAAAAAATATACGTTAAAGATCACTGTCGCCAATGTGTACCAACAAAGCATAGACAAGTTTTAACTCTTTTCCACGCGGCAAGTTTTCTTGCCCGCAAGTCGAAAATACAAAGTAAAGAACAGCACAGCATCAAAGAAAGAACAGCACAGAAGAAAAACTTACGAGTACAGACTTGCCTGGACCGCAGACTTGCTGGCAAGAAAACTTTCCGTGTGGAAAAGGAGTCTTACTTGGTGCAGAGTGCTGTGAGTGCTTGCAAAGCGCAACCTATGCCAAGTGCTTTTAGAAAAACAAATTTGCACCAAGTGCTTAGGGCTTTGGCACCTCTGTCTTAAAAGATGTTTTAAAAAAGTTTATTATAAGGTTCCTAACATAATTATAACCCACTTACCAGCATTGCATGACTTAAGAACAAAAAAAAAAAAAAATCAACTTTCAACACCACTGTAAAAAAGAGACTACTACATGAGAGATATATAAGAAAAAGCGATCTTAGTTTTTGTTGTACTCTCTTAGTATACCAATTGATGCTAAAGCACCGTTATATTTTTTCTTGGTGCTGCATATTTAGCTACATTTTTTGCGAAACATTTATAACCCACATTAGTTGAAGTGGTTTTAGAGCAGTGCCTGTCAAAAATAAAAATGAGCGTGTGTTGGTGAGCAAATAAAATTGTGCACTTAAAATAAATCCATTCAAATTCAAGCATTTCAAACTTATTAATTAACATAATTTGGTTTTCAGTTTATTTTGATTGTTTTAGGCATTGCTTTCAACCAAGTTTTCTTCCATTTCAGAAATCCAATAAGAAATTGCTTTTTCTCTTTACAAAGTCTTTGCATTTCTATATCATAGAATTCCTGAACATCCTTATGAGACTATTCATTATGCCTTTTCAATAAATTTTATTCATTCCTTTTAACGAAACATAATTTAAAACGCATTGCATTCTTTGAAAAGCGTTTGAAATCATAAAATATCTTTCATATACAATTTCATTTGCCATATTCATACATTAAATTTTTCGCTGTGGAGTGCCATAAAAAGCGCTCTCGTTGCTGCCTCAATAGTGATTGAGCGAGAGAGCGTAAGAATGCGTGTGAAACGAGAGAGCTCTTATGAGCCCAGGGTGAGGGCCACTGGGTGGAGTGAAGAAAATTATTTTTTAAATTAAAAAAATTACTTTTTTGTAATAAATTAATATTTGCTGCAAAATTCCCCTCGGAACTAATTTAACAGGTGAAGAAAAAGGAAAATTTTTAGCATACAATGATAGTGGCCATAACATAAGTGAAGTATCCAAAAATATTGGCAGAAGTCGGCAAGTTGTGAAACACTTTTTGGATGATCCGAAAAATTGTGGTGTTTAGAAGCACTCCGGAATAAATCGATCCTTAAATGACAGCGAAATCAGACTTATTTTTCAGAAAGCCATCAATTGTACTCCGTCTTGCTCTAAATTGGCATTATACGTTGGGAACAAAGTCTCTTCGATGATGATTTGCCGAGAGCTCAAAAGAATCCCATACAATCGCAGCGCAAAAATGGCAAATAAATCGAAACTGCTTCAGTTTGCTGAGAAACACATGGGTACCAATTGGGAATCCGTAAGAGAATAACAACCATCACCACTTAATTTTATTTAACGGTATATTAGCATAACAGGCAATTTTTTTGGACGAGAAAAAATGGAATAAAGATTGGACTGATGGTTTCCTTCACTATTGGCATGACCTACGTAAGGAGCCCCTGTACTTTTTTGTACAAAAGGAATTTTGGTGGTGGATCGGTAATGGTGTGCAGCGCACTTACTAGTTGCAGCACACTACAACTAATATTTAAATCTTCCAAAATTAAAAGCCTGCATTATTTTGCTGTGCTCTATTTGGAAGAAAATAGATAAATACCTTGCGTGTTTTACCAAGATAACGCCCGTATTCACACCATCGCGGAAACACAGACTTTCTTAACGAGATGTTCCGTTTAAACTATGGATTGGCCGGCCTGCTCCCCAGATCTCAATCTAATACAGGATTTTTGTGGAGTTCTTGTAAGAAGGGTTTGCGCTGTGACCAATGTGATTGTATCGAATTCGATACTATTTTTATATCGCAAAAGTATGCAAAAGTACCTAAAAAGGCTGACAAGCAATCAGTCGCAGGGTTGATTTTGTAAATAAATGACTTTTTCATTTTGGTATACAAATTTAGAAAAAATTGTACTAAATGAAAAAATAAGTATGAAATAAATTTTGTTTACTCCACGCATACTGCGTTAATTTTGTCACTCCGTTTGTAACGCTGAGAAGTATATATAGCCTTGATCAGCATCACCTCCTGAGAAATTTTAAAGCTATCGTATTGAAATTTAGTAACTGAAACTTACAGTTACTTGGTATTGTGCACATAAGCTTTGAAGTAAAATATTCACCATATATTTAAAATTTGTTAAAATCGGATAAAAACAACGCCTACCTCCCGTACAACGTTGCTTTAAAAAAGCTTTAAAATATATAAAAAAGGTACAAAAATTACTGTCATGGTTAAAAATTGGCCCATTAACTTCGCCGCAAAAATTCACCATATAATTGAAATTTTTAAAATAAAAAAAAAAAAACGCAACAACCTCCCATACAAAGTTACTTTAACAAAATGGTAAATCTCTTGACTTGAAATTTTGCATATGAACTTTAGTCTTAAATATTTCAGATTTGTCAAAATAGCATAAAAACCACGCTTACCTTCTTTTTATTTTATTTTTTATTATTTATTCTTATTTATTTTTCATTCATCGTAAAGTTTTTATAATCACTAAAAGCAACACAAGTGGTTTTATAATATTCATAAAATGAGATCAATAAAATCTATAAAAAAATCATACAAATATAAATTTTAGAGGTCTTTTTATAATTAAAAAATAAAAATTTCTACAAACGTGCGAATTTCTTTCCCCTAATACAGAAAGTCTACTAACATTTTTTTAAATCAGGTTCTTTGCAGATGCCTTTAAGTTAACCACCTATCCACCCGAAATCACACATTCCAGCCGAAAAAACATTTTTTTAAATGTTATTCAGGGCCTTTCTATGTTAAGGTAACGACAGAAATTAATGCGAAAATCTTTGAGTCAAGCAATTCTTCATTTTCAGTCAAATTTTAGAAATTTTTTAATTTGATATATACTTCTGATATTAATATTTTGGCATTTAGTTCACTAGATTCTAAAAAATTGTTTGCTTAAATTAAATTATATAAATTGTTGCAATCTGCAGTCTGTTTCTGTAATTGGCTTTTATTAAACTTTGAAAATAAAATATTTTTTAACATTTGCTGTCGAATAATAAATTGAAAGAATTCCTTAAGCAATTGTATATAAATTGGAGAAAATTGACTCCTTAAAATCATTTTTTATGTATTTTATAGAGTACCAAAATTCATAACGAGATAAATTTGTTTATTCTTTTAAATCGTTTGCTTACTTAGAATTCAATTTCTGTGTTTATTTTATAGTGAAAAAAATGTACCGAAAAGGCTTTGGTAGTAGGAAAAATATAAAATTGTACCAAAAAAGTACAATTGTACCGAAAATATCAACCCTGGTCAGTCGTTGTCGAGCTTTGAGCTAAGTCGTTATATTGTAGTGAGCATGAGATATATGTAGTGAGCATCAGGAGAGCTAATAAAAGTTGGTTTTTTATAAACTATAAAGTTTTTATAAGCTGAGCTGGGCAACGGATCCAAAACAGTGATAGTGTTGCAGAGTCATTTTCTAGACGCAAGTGGAAGCCATATTTTTTTAGTTTATATTACATCCAACACGGTGTGCAGGAAGCAACTTTTATTCAACCTGAAATGTCGACGCAATTTGAGTATGCAGATGTTTGAAGAACCATCTACAGATGCAGAAGTCATTGTTTTTAAAATCCTATGAGTTCGTTTAAGGGGGTGAATCGATTTTTTATTGTAAGAAAATCGTTTTTCTTTTATATCATAAGTAGGTAGTAAAACAATTAAAAAATATGTACTCAATGTTTAAAAAAAGATATAACTTCAAATGCTTGCAATTTAATAAATGAAAAATTCAATCTAGTAATGGATCCTATAAGAAAACGTGTGTTATTATAAATCCAAAATAGCAAAAAAGTATAAATTTTCAAGAAAAATTGTTAGATAATGTTTGTCTATCTTACCTGTAATACTATTTTTTTTAATTGTGTAATGACTTTAATATTTATATATATATAGAGATGAAAAGCAACAACTGCTTCCTGCAACTTTGGTAAATATGCTGCATTATTCATTGAATTCATTTTTCTTCGATTCCAATGTTTTAAAAATTCCTTGTGAATGAATTCTCCTGCTTGTTCAGATCGAGTCCATCTCTATTTAGGTAGTCCAGACAATGAGTAAGGTGTTACATTAGCTATCAATGTATTGGAAAGTTCTGTAGCTTCAAACATTTTTTAAAATTTTTCATTGTACTCTTAAAGATTATCACCCTTTTGAGTAGAAAAGCCGCAGTTAATTATTTTGTTCATAGCTTTGAGAGCGTTAATAAACGGAACTAATCGTAAATTTCCAATGTTTTGTTATATGTCAGGATCATTTAACTTATCTGCGTTTTTCAAAAGGGTACGGCAGGCATTGCTTTCAAATGTTTCGCAATGATAGTTTAATTGTGTTAAATTAAGTTTTATTGGCCAAATCAGTGTATTTTGTCTTCTGAAGATTATAACTAATCCATGAATCCCTGCATAACATGTAATTCCTTTCGGCCTTTGTAGTCTTGTGGAGAGTGCGCTAGACTATCAACCCAGAGGTCCCTGGTTCGAATCCGGGCTTGGACATGCTTCTTTTCACTTTCTTTATTCTTTCCTGCACATTTAAGAATTATGGAAAAACAAAAAATCCACAGCTAAATTGTGGAAAAGGTGAACTTTAATGGGCAGGAACAAACTAAGGGTTGGAAATGCTTGCCGAGGATAAGGCATAACACTAGCCTCGGTTAAAAGCAATTCAAATTGTCTTTCACGGTTGTTTAGCTCAATCAATAATTCACGTATGGTTCCAATCAATTCCTCTTAATAATCTGTCCTTTCCTTTCAGGTCAGAGACCAAACCTTGTTTGTATAAGGCGCATGCCTTGGTTCTCTTTGATCTTTAAAAAAAAAAAAAAAAAAAAAAATTCCGGAATAATACAATTTTGGATAAGCAAACATCATCACTTTTTTTTAGCAGTAGTGTATTTATAGTGCTATGACACTCTTTACCTCTTTTTTTATCCGAATCAAGAGATGAAAATTTATTAAAGTTTGAAAGATTGTTCTTTTTGGTTGAATTCTTTTAAATTTTGTAAGCTAGCAAAGCAATATGAACATGGGCATGAAGCATTAGACAATTGACAATTAAAATTAATTTAAAGTCGGCAGTAAATCTGCAGGGTCTTTCATTGATTTTTGTTAAATCGAACAAAGTAGAAATATTACTTTATGATTCCGTATGTTTGGGAAATACACAAAATTTTTAACCGTTTTACACTTGTCAACTTTGTTTCTTTGTTTGCATTGCCTTATTTACTGTATAGCTTCTAAATTAAAATGTTCATAGTTTTCATCTTCATCTCGGTACGCTGAAGAATAATTTTCTGGAAGCATTGTTAAACTAATTTTAAAGAAGCCCTGTCCTTCGTCAGCCATTTCTTTCATCATAGTTTCCTATGAAATTGCGAGCTTCAAAAACCTCTTATTATAACTCAGATGCATCAGCCCATACCATGGATTGAATTTCTTTTGATTTGTTTGAAAGTACGTCAAACCGTAAATTAAAAATTTTGCAAACATTTCTCAGAGTGTTAACTTTTTTAGTAACATGTGAGGCGTAATTTTGTGAAATCGAATTTCAACTTTTTCTACTTGGAATAAAATTAACAACATTTCTCGTTTGTCTGACGCTTGTGCCTGAATTTCTCATAATATTATCTTAATATATTTTTTTTTTAAAATTATTCTCTTTTGCTTTTCTGGATTTATAACAACAGACAATCGCTTGCCGGATCTATTACTAAATGGAATTTTTTCATTTCTTAAATTGCAAATATTTCAAATTAAATCGTTTTTTAAACTTTGAGGACATATTTTTTAATAGATTTACTATGATATAAAAAATGGATTTTTTTACTACAAAAAATCGATTCACCCCTTAAACGAACTCATAGGATTCTAAAAACAATAAATTCTGCGTCTATATATTGTTCTTCAATCATCTGCATACTCAGATTGCGTCGACATTTTAGGTTGAATAAAAGTTGCTTCCTGCACACCGTGCCAAGTTTTAAGGAGGGGGTAAGATTTTAAAATTTTACAATATATCTGAATGTACTATATGTCAAGAGTATTGTGTCAAAATGTCAAGGAAATCGGAGCAAAACTAACGAAGATACAGCTAGGGTTTTCACAAGCTGTCGTATTGTTGTATTGTCGTATTTTTTCATAACAGTTGTAAATTTTTTGTTGTTGCCTTCCATATAAAACTAATTTACGACAATACAATAGCGTTTGATATGTATACAGTTTGTCGTATTTCACCAGTGCTGTTCTTTCTTGTTACAAATTTTTTATTACCGTGTACATTTCATAAGTATCATCACTACCATAACAGCTTTTCTTTTTATTTTGCGAGGCAAAAATGTTTTTAGAGGAAATTTAATTTCTTGAAAGTTTTGACGTAGCTTTCTGATTCATAACAAGATCAAGTTTGTACTTTTCGCTCAAAGCTCTTATTAGGTCTGTCCCCGTACTTTTGTAGCAAAAACTTGCATGTTACAAAATTTGAGAGAGTAAGCAAAAAAATTATCTCTGAGCAGTAAAAGTTGCAAAAGTACTGAAACGCTTTTTAGTAAAAATTTGCAACTTTTAATCAAACGTCAAGAACATATGTTGTAAATTTGACCAAAAATTTTTTTAAGATCTCGAATATGTCTGAAAAATTAGCTGCATTAAATGATTTTATTGTTTCAAGTGAATCTGAAAGTGGTAGTGATGAGGAAGTGTTTGACATTATTGATAAATATGAAGATGAAAACTTAAAAGAGATACCTCCTTGCCTTTTGTTTTTTTGTGGTATTAGCGCAAATTTTGACATTTCTGTCAACACATGACAACTTCCAAAGTTTTACTAAACGAAATTTGTGTAGCAGAAACTTGCAACTTTTCTCAAGTTTTACTCTCTGATTATCACTCTCTTTTGCAAGCTTTTGGTGAAGGGGAATGGAAATTAGTAAAAAGTAGTGAAAGTTTTCGAAAGTTTTCGCAAACTAGCAGGTACGGGAACAGCCCTATTATTTCATTATTTTCGTTTTGTTTTGGCATTTAAAAAAATTTATTTTCTCCAAGCATCTGTCTGTTTCTTCAGGCAGCTATATTCATACGTCATACAACAAAATAAACCCTTAGGGTATGTTCACAGTTTTTGTATTTTTTTTATTGAAAACGCAATACGACATACAACAATACGACAGCTTGTGAAAACCCTAAGCGTTTCAAGCGACCGGCCCTCATAATGAGGTGTTAGAGTATGAAAAACTTCAAGGTAATATTACAGTGTGCAAAAAATTAAAAATACATTTTTTTCGTTAGAATATGGTTCTTTAAGGTCTTCAGAATACGTATACAAAATTTAAGAAAAAAAGTTATAACATATATTATATTCGTGTGTCGCGTGATATTCAAGAACCTTTAAATCTATCATAGCGTTTTTCTAAAACGGCTTCTAAAATATCTGGAGTTCTACTTGATCGATTTCGATGAATCTTGATTCATTGTGATCCTTACAGACACCGTTAAGCACTAGACCTATAAAAAACTTTTATTTTTTTTGCATGGCTGAAATAAATTTTTTTTATTTCCTCATGAATTCATTATGTAAAAACTTTTTTTATTTCCTCATGAATATTTCTTCATTATGTAAAAAATTTTAATCATTAAAATTAATAATACTAGGTACAAAAAATTAATAAAAAATGTGTTTTTTATAGCTACACACTGTAATAGTACCTTAAAGCTATTTTCCCACAAGTCGTGTTTTCAAAGTCGGTGAACACTCTCCAGCCAAAACGGCTTAACCTATCGTTTTGAAATTTTGTACACTCATTCACAACTAAATTTATGAGGTAACGCTGTCAAGTTTTTATTTTTTCTTTACTGATTTTTAATTTTACAGTAAGAAATATGTCGTTTTTATGGTAAAAAATCGGGCTCCGCGAAATAATTCTTAACGAAATAACTCCCAATGAAAGAACTCAACAATGAAAGAACTTCAACAATAAATGAAATAATTCCTAACGTTGAAAGATGAAATACCTCCTTACTCCTGGTGGAATAAGACCTAAAGAAAAGATGAAATAAAACCTAACATTTAAGAGTATGTTCACACACAAAACGGAAAATTTAATAAGGGCCCAAATTTGGGATATTTTTTAATTTGAAATATTGCCCGTAGTAAATTAATTTCGATAAGGCAAGTATATTGTGTTTTGCTGCGTTGTTGCCACCCCACGTTCGGCGTGACAGCCTGGCCGCTACCATAAAGAGAGCAGGGAATGCTCTAGAGATCTAGAGCATTTTCATTGGAAAAATGCACACAAAACGAAAAATTAAATAAGAGTCTCACCAGGGGCAGAAAAGATGAAATAAAACTTAACATTTAAGAGTATGTTCACACACAAAACGGAAAATTTAATAAGGGCCCAAATTTGGGATATTTTTTAAATTGAAATATTGCCCCGTAGTAAATTAATTTCGATAAGGCAAGTATATTGTGTTTTGCTGCGTTGTTGCCACCCCACGTTCGGCGTGACTGCCTGGCCGCTACCATAAAGAGAGCAGGGAATGCTCTAGAGGTCTAGAGCATTTTCATTGGAAAAATGCACACAAAACGAAAAATTAAAGAAGGGTCTCACCAGGGGCAAAAAAGATGAAATAAAACCTAACATTTAAGAGTATGTTCACACACAAAACGGAAAATTTAATAAGGGCCCAAATTTGGGATATTTTTTAATTTGAAATATTGCCCCGTAGTAAATTAATTTCGATAAGGCAAGTATATTGTGTTTTGCTGCGTTGTTGCCACCCCACGTTCGGCGTGACTGCCTGGCCGCTATCATAAAGAGAGCAGGGAATGCTCTAGAGGTCTAGAGCATTTTCATTGGAAAAATGCACTCAAAACGAAAAATTAAATAAGGGTCTCACCAGGGGCCTCATCACATAAAATGATATTTTGCCGATAATATGGTTTTCCCTTGTACGGCATTTTAAAACCACATTTCGTACAACGGCAAATCGTTATCATAAAACTATTTGGGCTTTACACGGACATGCCCTTTTTTCGTTTTATGGCCATATTTCATATTTCTAAATAAAATAACTCATAATTAGTGTAACGAACTTCCGTTTTCCGGATTTTTACAGCTAGGGTATACTCGCCGGTGTCCAGCGTTCGTTGCAGAAATTTGTAAATAAAGACCCTTTCGCTTTGTTCTCTTTAATATTTCCTTAGTTTATTCACAATTCAAAATTGGCGTTACTCTAATATCTTATGGTATAGGACCTTACACACACACACCTATGCGCCGATGTTTTGACCTGAATCTTATTTTTGATGTCTGATGCCCTTGAGAAGATGACGTGACGGAGCCTTATCCTTGTGACAATGTACGTAGTTCCCGAGAAAGTGATGCGATGACGACGAGCGACGCTAGCGTGTTTCCTGGGGCTGTGGCGTGGTTGAGATAGACGACGTTAGCGCGCTTCCTGCGCGGTTGGAGTTGTCGACGTTACGACTTGGCGATTTTGAGTGGCAAGAGGTCACATGTAGGGCGTTTGTTTCGATCGGATGGTGGAACGTGTAGCCTGGGATATTGTTCGCTGAGTGGTGTTACCTGGGTGGTTATGATCTAATATTGTTTGCTACTCTTTCACCTTATTTACAAGAAGGAAGCTTAACTAACGTAATATGTCTACGGCTATGTTTAGGGTACTAAGGGTAAATCAAAATATTAACGTTAGAAGGAGGCTTGACCAACGTAATATGTCTACTGTAAATCAAACAGACACTAATTCCACCAGGTAACACTCACCACTTCCCACACAAGTTTGTTGAACGTCCGATTCCTTTGACTGCACTATGATTAATCCGGTGTTACGGCTCGTGTATATCCAACCACTTTGACTGCACGCTGACTACTGCTATTCCTATAGGTCCAAACACTTCGACTGCACGATGACTACTGCTCGTACTGAACGTCCGATGCCTTCAACTTCACGCTGAATAAGAGTACAGCACGTCTGTAAATCAAACAGACACTAATTCCACCAGGTAACACTCACCACTTCCCACACAAGTTTGTTGAACGTCCGATTCCTTTGACTGCACTATGATTAATCCGGTGTTACGGCTCGTGTATATCCAACCACTTTGACTGCACGCTGACTACTGCTATTCCTATAGGTCCAAACACTTCGACTGCACGATGACTACTGCTCGTACTGAACGTCCGATGCCTTCAACTTCACGCTGAATAAGAGTACAGCACGTCTGTTTCCTTCGCCTGCACGCTGAACAAGAGACTGAGTTAATGCCACGACTCGCCTTTTATTGCCTTGCTCGTAGCTGCTTGCCGCACTATGATCATGAACCAAGAAATAAAGATCATGCAAAGAAAAGAGCCGCCATATTGTAAACAAAAACAGCTGATAGGTCTGACGTCATCGGTCACAAAATCTTTTTTTTACGATTAGTGATTGGATGTTGAATGTTATTTGTTAAAATTTTAAAGAATTATCATATAAATATAATGTGTTTTTATATTAAAACGAAGTGTGCTGTAGCGACATGCATTAATTGCAACAGCAAAAAAAAAAAAACAAATACGTTGGTTTCTACCGTTTCCCCAAGGAAAAAATTGCTTGTAAGCAATGGGAGATTTTTTGTCGGCTAAATGTCGACACTGCAATGGCAAGAATTTGTGGAGATCATTTTCTGCCTGAAGACTTCGAAAGAAGGGTTCAAGTTCAAATGGGTAAGTACTTCTACATTTCCACGTAAATATTCTTTTAAAAAATGTTTCGATAGGTTTTGGCAAAGCTATGCGCTTAAAGCCGAGCGCTGTCCCAACAGTTATGACCAAGGAGGTGCAGCCAGCAAATGCAGAACGATGTCAGCGAATTTTAAAGCGCGAAAACAAAAAAATCGTAAGTGCTCTGCTTTAGGAGTCGTTGGTCATGGAGAAGTTTTTCCTGTAGATGAAATAGAAAAACTAAACAGGGACGCTTCTA
Organism: Dichetophora obliterata; assembly: GCA_963920525.1. NCBI lineage: Eukaryota > Metazoa > Arthropoda > Insecta > Diptera > Sciomyzidae > Dichetophora > Dichetophora obliterata. Next base: position 99,878,733 of record OY986437.1, read on the forward strand.
TTTCTAACCGCTCTTCAGAGCAGTTACTTCAAGCGAAAATACGGCAGCTATATTCGCAAGTGTAAGTAAAATTTAACAATTTTATGAATTCAATATTTTTAATCTTTTTCTTGGAGTGAACAGCGGTTTGGAAAACCTCGCGTGATACATCTGCCACAAATTGCACAAAGACGTTCCGAACATAAGGCTGGAAGAAGAAGCGGCAGCATCACTTAGTTAGGTAGATCATTTAAGCGAAGGCGGTTCGCCAAGCCAACGGAAGAGCTCATGGCGCATATGACTGCGTTGGAAAAAGTGTTCAACGACGTAAACGGCGACGGGCTGCTAATAAGCAAAAATTATTTGCAGACGCACATTGCAAGTGCAGAGCATGTTATTTGTGACAACAAAATAAAAAAATGTTTTTCCGCGCACGAATGTATTTAAAATAAGATTATTAAATAAAGAAATTGTGAACAATTCCATGCAGAGGAAAATAAAATTGAACAAAACAGTTCAATAATAAAAACAAAGTGAACATCCAATTTTGTATTCTATTTATTTGCAGTTTTTCTTTTTACAGCGTTCTTTACATTTAGTTACTGCATGGAAATAAAAACAAACAAAGTATTCAAACACTTTTTTCGCGAATTAAACTTATTAATTTTATAATTTTTCACTTTTATCCGAGTTTTCACATGTTTTGCATGCAAAACATATGCAAATTGACAGTTTCATAGCTTGCTTGTGACCGATGACGTTGCACGAAAAATTACTTTTTTCTCGCACTGCTCTTTGCGTGATCTTCTCTTATTGGTTCATGCACTATGATGTTGAAACCGGTTCTCGCTCTCAGTGTGTCGTGTGGTTGTGTATGCACGTGGCGTGATGTTTAAACCTTTTTGTGTTGCTAGGCCAGAGTGATCTCGGTATCAGCTGACTGTGGCGTGCTGACGCTAAAACTGGTTTTGTTTTGTCTTCTGTTGCTATGTGCGTATCGGCTCGGTAGTTGCTGTATGCGATGTGATCATGCTACTTTTTCCTGTTGCTATGCGTGTATGCTATCTTGCTTCCACTCAAGGTTGCCAGTATTGTGGGAAAAATCCCATTCGTGGTAATTTTTAATTGGTCTTGGGAATTTTTTTTAATGGGAATTCCCATGGTATTTTTTAATTCAGCGTGGTATTTTTTAATTGGCGTGGGAATTTAGCGTGGTATTTTTTAATTGCATGGGAATTTGGGAATTTTTTCTTAAAAATTTTTTTTTTCACTTTTATTAAACAAACTCTTAATCATAGTATTCGTAATCGACGTATATATACAGAAGAGTAAAGCTATAAGTTTACGCTGTACATTTCTTCGAACTTACTCTTAATATAAACGATTAAATTGCATATTTGTTTTAAGAACAAGTTGACATCACAAAATTGCATAAAAACTAATAGCGCATTATTTTCTGAAAAAAATTCTGACCTTTTCTGAAAATTCTTCATTTCTGCATTCAAGCGTTAAGATTACAAAAATGATTTTAAAATTTAAAAAAAAGTGAAATATATAAAATCCGTGGAATATAAGGGTATTCGGCGGAGGCCTAGCTGCAAGCCACCGGACGGGTCACAGGTTGCGGATAGTGAACGGCCTTCAGATATGGAGGTTAGTCGCGAATAAGTTTCTTAACAAATAAGCGGCCCCGGACAATGCAGCGGGTGACCAGCTAGGTTGTGGAAGGTCGTAGTGCTGGGCAGCGCTGCGTCTTGAACAAAAACCCCACAGAGCCCGCAACTGGCACTGACAAGGCGAGTCGGTGTCGCCTTAAAAGCACCTTGCCCAAACCCCCCCCTTGTCTTTCTCTAGACTTAAAACTTGAGGGGTCTCTCATAGACCTTAATCCTGGAATGTGCACAGGGTTTGGGTCCCGTCACATTATCAAATTTCCCAATGAAAATCGAACCAGCCTCGGATATAAAATATTACCAAAACAATAATAGACAATTGGGCAATTCACAGTTCATGCTAATAACGGTTTAATGTGCTAATTCTGAGATGTGTTTTGCCTGTTATCTTTTTGTTTTTCATGTAAACACTAGTTAAACCGGTGTGTTAAATTGCCACTTTTGTACATGCCATAAGGCATGCTTTTGTAGAGTGTTATTGTGTTATTTCGTGAACAGCTGTTTAACGTGTATCAAAAAAGAGTTGGCTTTAATATTAAATTGAATTGTTTAACTTTTAATAGAATCCCAAACATCTGAGCTGCATATTAAAGTTTCCAGCGCTGTTTTGAAAATACATATGAGTACTTTTCACTTAAGTTGTGCTCACTTATTAAAATATTAGTATATTTAAACATTACAATGAACTGTGAATTGCCCAAATATTTGCAAGTTTACTTATCGATTCCATTGGTCAGCAATTATCTTTTAAAATCAAAATTAAATCACAGTTGCCATTATACACATTATATGCTCTGTTTACACTACGATTTTGTGTCGTAAGCTGCACACGTCGGAAAATGAGCTTCTGTAAAAATATAGCCCTTACGCTATTAACATCACAAATACGGCGGTCATTGAATATCACTATTATATCTTTGGTTTTTAGTTGTAAATAGTTAGTGTAAAAATAGTGTTAAAAATGTGTTCGCACGTTTTCCATCCCTGATATATGCAAACACAAAAAACAAAACGAATGTTATTCTAAAAATTCTAAATGAATTAAAAATATTTATATCTGAAGTCACAAAGCACAAATATTACTGAAAACTTTATATTTATTTTATTTTGTTTATTTTTTATATCTGAAGTCACTTATGTATATTATTTTATCTTAGAAATAAGGTAATATAAGTTAACTGTTTATCTCTTTACAAAGCACCAATATCTTTGCAAACTAATATTAATTTTATTTTGTTTATTTTTTATTCTGAAGTCACTTTTATTATTTGATATTAGAAATAAGTACCCAAATTTTTTAAAAATCATATTGTGTTAAAATGAATTGCTATCACCTTACAAACTACAAAAAAATTTTAAAAAATATTTTTATTTTATTTCGTTTATTTTTTATTATTTTATTTTTATAAGCAAAATTTCGTTTTAGAAATTATTAAATGGAAACAAACAAATAAAATTCACGATCTCAAATAAAAGACTTAAACATGTAATATGTATTACAATTATCTTTATGTGAAACAATTTGTATTTTATATATTTGTTATACAGTTTGTTAGTTTTGAAACAACGACAATAAATGCAAAATTGTTAACTATGGACGTGTTTATTTATTTCTGCTTATTTAAATGCAAAAATTTCTGATATTTCTAAATTTTTCAAAATTTCTTATACATACGGGATTTTTTGTGGTATTTTTTAATTCGTATGGGATTTTTTGTGGGATTTTTAAATCCATATGGGATTTTTGGTGGTATTTTTAAAACGCGTGGTATTTTTGTGGTAATTTTTAATGATCGTGGGATTTTTCTTGGTATTTTTTAATTGCTGTGGGAATTTTTTTGTTTACCTTTACCATGGGAATTTTGGTGGTATTTAATTTATGTTACTTTGGGAAAAAGGTATTTTCCGTGGGAATTGTTACGAATTTTGGCTGGCAACCTTGCTTCCACTGCTTGTGCTGCTCTATATATGTGTGTATGGGTGAATGTGTGTGTGTAAAGCCTAGCATAGTGGGTAAAAAGTATAATTTAACAATGAAAAATTAAAATTAAATTACGTTCTATAATAAAAATTTGAAACTCTATGTTGTATGGCGAAATTCGAACACCCGCGAATTTCGTCGTTACATTAGGACTCCTAATTAGGACTTATTTCATCAGCAACTTTTTAGGAGTTATTTCATAATGAACAGACTTCTAACAGTCAATGATGAAATAATCCCTAACATTGGTGAAAGAACACCTAACACTTAGGAGTTCTTTCATGTGAAATAACTCCTAACTTTGTATGGGAAATTTTAGGAGTTATTTAGGAGCCCAAAAATCGATTTTTTGAATTTCAAGTGCTGCTAAAAATCTAAAAAAAACAAAAGAAAACTCGACAGCAATACCGTGCAAATCTTATTAGCTTCTCAAAATCTTCATTTTTTATTTCTGTTGATTCGCTGATGAGCTATGCTGTTCACCGCAAAACCACTTTTTTTAAGGGGCTTCCGGAAAACGGCCGCCATTTTGTTATTTCTTGACATTTTTCAATATAAATTTTACTAGATGTTCTTCAAATATTGCTTTAGTATACCTACATCAATTCAAGTTACTTTCACTAACAGTAGCGCGTCAAAAAATTTAAAAAAGGGGTAATTAATTTAGGCCGAATTAACCTTGCTAGCTCAAAATTATCCTATGCTGGATTCCTGGACATAGGGATTTTCTAGGTAACTGCAGAGCAGATGAACTCGCTCGCACAGGTACTACCAAACAACTATCTTCAGACAAGACAAACCTTGGTATTCCTCCTACCACATGTAAACTCCTTACACATGAGTTATCCTGTATTAACACCAACAAAAGATGGTCAGCAGGTAACACTTGTAATATAGCACGGCAAATCTGGCCCAAACTCAATCTGAAGCGTTCAAAAGAACTCATATCTCTTAGTAGAGATCACATTGGCACCATGATAGGGATCCTGACAGGGCACTGCCTTATTGGCAGGCACGCTCAAAGATTAAACATACCCCACAACGACTTCTGCAGAAGCTGTAGAGATGAGGAGGAGGTGGAATCTACAGAACATCTTCTCTGCACCTGCCCAGCGCTGGCTCAAAAACGTTTTCTTCACCTAAACAACTGGTTTTTCAGAGACCTCGAAGAACTCTCGGAAATATCGATATACCGAATCCGAAGCTTTGTGAACAACTCAAGCTGGTTTGAATAGAGAAGGGAGATCAACCCCTGTGGTACCACAATGGGCCTTATTGGCCTAAGTGCGTCTCAATTTGAGGCAGCCACTCTAACCTAACCTAACCTAACCTTGCTACCCTTAAGAATTCGTTTTATACTTAAAACTCCATTTTAAAAATTAAAAACTTTGAGTGGATTATAAATATGTTACGCAAAAAATGCAGCTAAATATGCAGCTCAAAGCAAAAAGTTAACGGTGCTTTAGCATCAATTGGTATACAAAAAAAGTATAACAAAATCTAAGAGATGGCTTAATATAGAAAAGGCGTAACTAAATGGTTGTTTTTCGAAATCGCGTTCTTAACATATTCTAGTAGATCACACTCAAATAAACCTCCCTTAAAAAAATCAGTGCGCTATGATTGCAAACTTGTAGCTTATTTTATATAAAACCTGCACTTAAAAGTCATTTCTAAAGTTTTTCAAATTTTATTCAGTTTTTTTCCTTCTCCTGTAAAGAAACAAAATATGGAGTACGGCCTTTTCTACATAAAGCCATCGATATACAAAAATGCTGAGTTCCCAAATGCATTTATGCTATGCATCAGTGTGTTTTATTTTGAATTGTTGCTAAGTTTTAATACGAAAACTACACAACTCTGTTGATATTCTTAAAAATAGTGTAGTTGCGCACTTTTGGTTAAAAAGTTTTGGACCAATTCAAAGTAAAACACACTGATGCATTGTATTAATGCATTTAGGAACTCAGTCAATATTTCTAGGCCTATTACGGTCCACAGCAATAAACTGCTGTCTTCTTTCGAGTAGACGCAACAGTTTCGAGCTATTATGGTTCACAACAGTACTTTGTTGTTACGCTTGATTGTTGAACGTATGTCAGTATGTGCGTATGTGCAAGTGGCGATATTGCACAAACAACGACGATATGATTGTACTATTCAACCAAGTATGCATATAAAAATGAGAAATACAGTCAAAATGAAGAAAAATGTTTAACTTATTATACACTTAAAGAAAGGTCATTGTTTTAGTATATGATATTTAGATATGAGTAAATGATATTTTTGTTCCCTTTTAATAACAGAATTTTTAGAAAAAACAACAGTTTCATGCAAAAAAATAATTATAAGATGCACGATAAGATGTAGCGTGACCACCTTGAAAAAATATTTTATCTTTTATCTTAAAGATATTTAAATTGTCTTTCGAATTGCACTCAAATCATCCAGATAGGTCAAACATTGGCAAAGATATAGAATTTCTGAATTTCCATAGACAAAAATATTTTTTTAAAAAATTCGATAAGGAGAATTCCATTGTGACTACTGGGACAATTGACTCCAAAATTTGACCAACAATGAGCTAGAACGATGTCATCCTAACTGCTATAACAGTGAAATATACTTTAAAACAGAGATAAATAACTATTGTGTAATATTCCTTTAAAATAAAAGCCAAACAGTTTCTATACTTTGTGTTACTATTATTTGAATGAAAGTGAGTACTGGGACACTGAAAAATCCCACTCATCGAACTTTGAACACTCAAATAAGAATTTGGGCAAAACCATTTAAATATTCAAGTCAGCTTCTTCTATGTTATAGAACATCGTTTTATTTTAATTTAATTTTTTTCGATCTGATTTAATCCCAAGAATGATTTTGCTGATCGAATCCCTCATTCTTCCGGCAGTTTGAAAAATTTTGAAAGTGATTGAAATAATTTAAAGTCCAGTTTTTCTACAGAAGATGCCGCAATCAAAAGATTGCTATTTTTGTAAAGTGTGCTTTCAACTCATTGATAAGAACGACAAAGCACTTATTAAACAATGACAACAGTGAATCTTCTTCACGGACTATTACTGGCAGTTCTCTACGCACAGATTCGGCAAGTAGACGTCTTTTCGGAATCTCTGTCACTACCGAGAGTATGCGTTGAAAGTTTTCGTCAGTTTTAAGATTTTTTACATCTTCAATTAGTGAGTTTTGTTCAAAGCGCGCAAAACACAGGGTATGTTCAACGTGTGAATGGTATTTTTACTTCTAACGATAGAGTGCTAAAGTATCGCTCAGCTTTTTTGATAACACTGATATAAAGACATATGTACGTACGTATTAAAAGAATTACAAGGAAATTTTTCAAATCGATCAGAGAATACGCACATAATATTTGAGCATGCTTAGCATGTACCCTATATACTGGGCTGATATGTATTCCGGAAAAATTTCAGGCCGCTCTCAAGTCCTTTAAAGGTTACAGGGGTCCAAACTTCTAAAAATTAGCCTGAAAAGAAAATTATGAAAAATAGAATTATATCCAGAAGTACTGTAGATAGCGAAGCCCGTGTTGGACTTACTGAAGGATATAATCCCTAAGCAGCCTATTAAAAAGTGAAAACTAAATACATTTACTATAAGTTTTAAGGCTGTGTGCGAATTGATTGATCTAAAGTAAATTGTGTCGATAAGGCAGTGCTTCCTAATATAGGAAAATAATAATCAATTAATTTTTTGTTAAATTTTTCTTGCTAATAATAAAACATTGAAACATTTTTCTAAAATTGTGTCATTTTACCTTTTTTTTTTTGGTGATTTTTCATTGAATTTTTTGGGCCCAAGTGAAATGGGTGATTTTTCATTTTCTTTGAAAAAGTTTTGGATGATTTTTAATTTTTTTTGAGCGATTGTTAATTTTTATTTTTTGGGTCATTTTAATTTAATTTTTGCCATTTTTCATTTGGACGATTTTTCATAACGCCTAATACAATTACGCAATTTACTCAGTTTTTATTCAGGGTGGGTTCGTGGAAGCGCTTAGCGTAAACTTACACCTACATGCTTTCAGTTAACGACAAATACTTATTTTCATTGTTTTATTTGTGAAAAGGTTTTGAAATATTTTTTAATATTGATATCGGTCCTATGGGAGGTGCCACGCCCTTTTTGATATTTTCAGTTTCATTAGTTTATAATTTTAAGAAGTTCACCAATATTGGTGAAGATTAAGGTGTCCCTTTTGACAGATGTCCGCGGATTTAATGCTTCCACTTGACCTTAGAAATACCCTCTGTGAAGCGCATCTCAATTGGTAAAGGTTTAGAGGTCGCGAATTAATTTTCTAATTTCCCCATACGATTTGTATGGGTAAAATCAAATTTGCTGGTAAATTGAGCCAGTATCTTTTAAGCAAAATGGTTAAAAAAAACACGTGTTCCCTCAAATTTTGCCTGTTATGACATATCTAAATTTTATTTTCATCGGATTATTATTTGGTGGTTGTCCGAAACTACTAAAAAATAAAAATATAAATACAATAAAAGTACTTGTAACTTTTTATCCAAAAAGATATAATAGCCCTATGAATTTTTTCTTCATTTGTGCATTCCAACTATTATTTTTTAAAATTTAAGACCAATCACAATAATGAAAATGGAGTACTTTAAGAGATATTGATTTTTAATGAAATAATTCTAAGTAAAAGAATTCATTTATATAGGTAGCTCAAAGAAGTGAGCCACTGACCACCAAATAATAATCAGATGAAAAAGAAATTTCGATATGTCATAACAAACAAAATTTGAGGGAACACTTTTTTAACCATTTTGCTTAAAAGATAGTGGCTCTAAATTCAATTCAAATGAATTCGCGACCTCTAAGCCTTTACCAATTGAGATACGCTTCACAGAGGGTGTTTCTAAGTTCAAATCGAAGTGGAAATGCCGCGGACATCCAACACGATATTTTTTGGGACACCCTAGTAAAGATACATTAAAATTTGGCGCTCCTATGTGCTCAGTCCACAGACCTTAACCCAATTGAGCACTTGTAGAAACATCTTGACTGAAAAATAAGAGAAAGGCAAATTTTTTTCAAGTAAGATCTAAAGATCGCATTACTAGTAGAATAGAGTAAAATCTCACTCGATTTCCTAATTTTTTCAACAAAAATTTGTTGATGCAATGCCGAGAAGATTAACGGAGGTAATAAAGTCGAAATGAAAGCAAATAAACTGTTAAATATACAGTTTTACATTGCACTTCGTAAACGGTTTACTTCATTTTGAAGCGTAAAATTGGCTATAAAAAGTGAGGTATTTTCAGATGTATTTTGTTTTTGTTTATTTTTTGTAATGATTTTAATTTAAATATTAAATTCCTAATGAATTTTGCAATATTACTTTTTTATGTAGTATTAATAATATATCCTCTTGTGTACAAATATTTTATGCTTATTTTATTTTGACGCTCACAGTATATCCAAAACTCAGTAGTTATTTTACAAGCATTATGCGTGCAATAAAAACATTTGCATTAAATTAAACTTATTTAGCTGGTTCCTGTTCTTTAGGGCGGATTCAGTGACCACCTTTAGTAAGCTTTGCACGTTTGCTTTATATTAAGTTTTTGCGCCTTATCTCTCTTCACACTCAATGACAGAGTAGCAAAAACTTGCTGCACGCTCTTTGACTTGATTAAAATAGTTTCAATTTTTGCTGAAAACTTGCTGAATTTGATCAGTGAATCCCGCTTTAAATGAACAGTACATTTGTTTATATAGAAAACGGGGTTTCAAATAAAATAAAAATTCATTTGTTAAAATTACTGCCTTTCACACAAAACATGTAACTATGTTTGCTTGCGTAAAATTTCGCTGTCAAAATTAATTTATTTTTTGGGTCAAATTTCTGACAGATGTTTTGTTGTTAAGAGTTCCTTTGGCAACGTTTCTCAGACAAACTCAGAGAGTGATGTGGACAATTTAAAATGATATCGCTCTTTTCTCAGTGCAATTATTTAAAAGAGATATCTTGCAATTATTAAAGTACAACTTTCCGCGCTTGTTGCGCACCTGTCATTTTTTGTATGGAGATTTGAGTGGAATTTCACATGAAAATGTACACAGTACGTTACTTCGCACACAAAAAAGAATATTCAATAATAAATGGGCAACAGTAAATAAGCTTAGTTTTGTTAATAGCAATAATAAAAAAATCTCTTTTTTATGTTCTTATGACTTCCAGAATCTTAGTTTGCAACGTTATCTGCCTGTGATAAACGATGAGCAGCTGTTCAACAATAAAAAACGCTTCCAGCAAATCATGCTAGGCGGTGGCAGCGTCGCCGACGTTGGCTGGCCACAACCAAAACTCAAAACAGAAAATATCGATGTTAAAGTCGAAATTGCCAAATTGAATACCTGTAAGTAAACTTTTTCAAATACCTTTTAACTTCTATAATTGCACATGCAAATCTATTTCAGCCTATGTCTACCAAAGCGCCTGGCCTGATGTCTCCATAGCTTTAGGTGCAGTCTCTGCTGTTAGCTTTGATAAAGCCGGCAATGTGGTAATTTTCCATCGTGTTGATCGTATCTGGGGTCAAACCACTTTCAACATAGCCAATGTGTTTCAAGATCGCCGCAAGGGACCCATACGCAACAGCACAATTTTAACTTTGGATCGTGAAAGTGGCAAACTGATTTACGACTGGGGCAAAAACTTGTAAGCAGAAAACAGCGGTGTGCTGTAGTTAGAGTCATCGTTAACTTTGCTGTTTTTTTCAAGGTTCTACATGCCGCATGGTTTAACCGTTGATCACGAAGATAATGTCTGGCTCACCGATGTTGCTTTACACCAAGTTTTCAAATTTGCACCACGCGGTGGTCCAGACGCGAAACCTTTAATGACTTTAGGCACTGCTTTTACACCAGGCGCTGGCGAGTCCAAGTTCTGCAAACCTACCTCAGTTGCTGTGCTGGAAAATGGGGACTTTTTTGTGGCGGATGGTTATTGTAACGCACGAATTTTGAAATATTCCAAGGATGGCGTTAAAATACTATCCTGGGGACAGAATTCATTTGCTGGTATGTTGACGTGTCAACATCAAGCTTGCTAAAAAACAAAGCTCATTGTGTCCTTTTTTCCTCATTACAGGTACTTCCTATGAAGTAGCACCCAGGAATTTCTTTGCTATACCGCATGCATTGACACTCGTCCCTGAGCAGGAGCTCATCTGCGCTGCCGATCGTGAGAATGGACGTGTTCAGTGTTTCTTCTGGGGTAACGGCACGTTTCATTCTCAGTATCACAACCAAATCATTGGCGATCGTCTTTTTAGCATGGATTACACGCCAGCCGAAGGTAATACGATTGGTGCCGCCTCTTAGCAGTAATTTTATTTTATCTTTTCCTCTTACTTTCAGGTGGACAACTGGTGATTGTGAATGGTCCCACCGCAGAGATGGGCATCAAGCCGGAGCATTATAATGAAGTACGTGGTTATGTGCTCAATATGCAATCCAAACAAGTCGTTTCCAAATTTGGACCCAACGATATGCAATTCGAAAATCCTCATGATGTTGCCGTCACTACTGATGGCATGGAAATTTATGTTGCCGAATTAAATCCCACGCGTATCCACAAATTTCTGCATAAAACTAAGGCTAAATCGTTGACTATCTCGGCTTTAAAACCTATAACAAGCATTGGTGTTGATTCTGTGGCTGAGGATGAACATTTCGCTAACGCAGCCGCCACAAATGGCAATGAAACGTACGATCTAGCTAATACGAACTCAGAGGCAACGCCAAAAATGCACACTCGTCCCGGCGGCACAGCTATTCTGGTAGCTTCATTAATGCTGCTTTTTGCATTTTTAACATTTGCGCTAGCGCTGCTTATAGCGCGTCGGCGCAAACGAGGTAATTCCGAATTGAATGTGGGACCTCCCAGCGAATTGGTCTATCGAAAGCTGGTTTCGTCCAGTCAGAATATTTGTGATGATAGTCCTTAATGTGTGCTGTTTAAATATGTGTTTTCCTGCTGTGTTTCTCCTCACAATAAATAGCTCAGTAGCTCACATAAAGATTTTTGTTTCTACTTTATACATATATGTATTAAGTTAACGTTTTTTGTATTGTCTTTTAGTTTATTTTATTCAATTTAGTGTTTATTTAGTTCAACTTTTAATTTACAACACATTAAGCTGCTATTTTTTGATATAGAAATATTTTTTAATTGCATAACATTGTATCAGAACTCCATTTTATATTTTGGCTTGCATGTCCGTAAAATTTGTATATAATCTTAAAATCAAATTTATTTGTTTTGTACGTATATCAATTTCTGATGAAAATTTATCAATTTGCAACATTTTTACAAGAATTTATCGAACATCTATAATTTTTCAATATATATTTAAGTTTATCAAAGTCATGCTTTAATTTGCATACCATAGTTTTCGTAGTCTTTATGTATTGCCTTGCCTGTCTGACTGATAATAATGTTTTCTCATTTTTTTATTATAATTTTTTAAGTGTTTTTAAGTGTTTTTATGCGCTGTTATTTACATTCCCGTAATTGGTCTTATAATTTTAATAAACAATCTTTAGCAACACATTCGAAAATTTGTCTTCTAAATTTCATAAATTTTTTCTTATCTTAAATTTAATTAAAATTTTTTTCTAGCTTCAGTGAAACTCTGAGAATTTATGAAAACGTGAGCTTTACTCTTTTTATTAATGTGTTTTATTTTTGCTAGCGCTTAGTAAAGTTTGTTGCCAAGAATTTGCATAAGTTTTTTATATTCTAAAAAAATGTTAAATATCTATTGTTCATCCTTAGGCTGCCTTCCATTTGGTGTCAAAAATCGTCGTCACGCCTGGGATTTTCCCACTAAACCGGAAGGCTTTAAACTTGGCGGTTTGCTTATGGATCGCGGAAAACGTGGAGGCTTTGAGAAGCTCGATCAAAATGCCAGCGATGAGGAGGGTGATGCTTCTACTAACATGCTATCTAGCGCCCAATTTGCTTAGTCTAAAAATCTCACATCCATAAATTAAGAAAGTATGGAGTTATTCTCATGTGTTGGACCAAAACTAATCTGCAACTTATTTTTATAAATTATATAGACAAATGTATATTAATTAATTAAATTAACAACTTATTAGTATTTAAGAGTTTTTATTGTATCTCAAAAAGTGGTTAACATTCCTATATTTAAAAAACACATTTATTTAAATAAGTTTCTTTAAGGATGGATCTTTTCGCAAAGTTTATTGGTTTTATGTATCGCGTATTTTGTAAAGATTGGGACTTAATTCTTTTTTATTAAATCTTTGGCTTTGAAAATTCAAAAGACTTTGTTGTTAAGGTAAAATATATAACAATAAAATGTAATGAACTCGATCAGAAATATTTAATTTTATACCTTCTTGACACTTATCTGTTTAGTCCGAGACTCCTCCCAGCGTCTTAGTTATTTTCTCAAATTGTTTAATTATTTATTAATTATAATTTTAACACAACCTTATGTTTTATAGTATAACACTTAAACTGAAGGGAATATTTTAAAGCTGTATACTCAAAATATTACCAGGTGGTGCTGACTATCGGTGTTTTCAATTTGCGTGCTGTGCTGTGATTTGAAAAATAATGAAATTAGTTTTGTGTGAATTTTTTGGGTCCCTTGATTAATAACTGGAGATGTACAGCTCCATGCAACTAATTAGGGGCACTATATAAACATTGAAACTTTAAGAAAATTCGCTATTTTGTTTAAGAAAAAGACTGGGTTTTGGTCTAATTTAAATTGAATAGGTCATAATCTTTATGTAAAATCCTGCTTTTTAATTAGTTAACAGTATTTTTTAAAATCTGTAAAAAAATCATAAATACATAATCCAATAAGTCGTGCATATAATTAAGGACACTTGAGTTTTTAATATTTTATATAGTAGCCCTTATTCTTGTTGTCACCTCACCTATGTGAGTCACACTCGTGTCACGTCACTAGAAATCTGGTATTCTTGTTGTCATGTGGCGTGAGTTTGTGAACTCACGTCACAATACCAGATTTCTAGAGACGTGACACGAGTGTGAGAACTCTCACATAGGTGAGGTGACAACAAGCATAAGGGCAATTATATTATTATTATTTTGTCACTATTTTGTAGCAAAACCATTATTGTCAATTACTGCTTGACATCTGCAAGGCATACCTACTTGGCGCTACAACCGTATGTCGCTCTTGGCCTCATTTAAGAATTTGCGCCAGCCATTTCTGTCTTTCGCTTACTGGCGCCAGTTGGAAATTCCAAGCTTCGTCAGGTTGTCCTCTACTTGGTCTTTCCAACGAAGATGCGGTCGTCCTCTTTTGCGTTAACCGCCGTTGGGTACCGAATCGAATGATTTATTCTGCGAGGCAGAGCCTCCACTAAATCTCCACAAACACTGTTAGGAAGCGCTTTCCAAACTTTTTTGTTTTATCGTAAAGCTTACCAAAGTTGCCTATCTTGAGAAAGCTCATTTCTTTTTTTACAAGCTGCCATAAGCTCCCAATTGGATTGCGATCAGGGCTGCAAGATGGCAAGTCCAAAACAGTAACTTGATTATCGGAAAACTACTGCTTGACCGGCCGAGCGGTGTTCTTTAGGTCATTGTCCTGCTGAAATATGCAAGTTTCAGGCATATTTTCATCCGAAAAAGGCAGCATCACATTTTCCAGAATTTCAATATATTGGAACCGGTTCATAAGACCCTAAATTTTTTTGCAGTGGGCCGACACTACGCCGTAGTATAGCACCCCAAAGCATAATGCTTCTTCCTCCATGCTTCAGTTCAGCTTGGTTGTACTTTGGGTCGAACTCCTTTGAACTCTTGGATGGGTGGCGGACATATTTTTTTCCATCAGGTGACATTCTATTGTGTAGTTTCGTCTGAAAATAATACTCTCACTCTTTTGTTCTCCAATGACGATACTTTTTAGCGAACTCAAACCTCTTCTTACGGTTGCTTTCAGATAATAGAGGCTTCTTCCGATGGGTGTACTAATTGGAATTCTTCCTTTTACTTTAGCAACCGAAAAAAGGGCTCAGAATGGAGGAAATAAGTAATTACAAATCAAAAAACTTTTTCGTGCCACATGGATATATACGAAATTTTCGAAGTTGACTATTTTAGGGGTCGTTCAAATATTACGTCTTGCAGATTTTTTGCAATTATTGACCCTTCTGCCCCTCGTCAGCAGGAGTAAGCAAAGCTCTTACCCACTCCCATGCCTACGTAAACAGTGGTACATGCATCGGGAATCCCTGAAAATGTGTTTTGTATTCAAGTATAGACAAATACTTTGCCATATGTGTTTAAACCAAAATCGACTAAATTTTTTAGAAAATTCGGAAAATTAACAAAATAAATACTGCTGACGTAATCACCATCTAGACCCACCATCCCCCCATGTCATAAAAAATAAGCAAAGCAAAGATCCCCGCCCCCTGTGGTGCTTACCCCGATAAACAATTTGTGTCCGTACCAAACTACTCCGGCACAAAAGCCCAGAGTATCGGACTTAATTTAAAAGCTACAAGTAGTAACGAAAAACTGCGAAGTTTATAAAAAAAATTAAACGCATATTGATATTAAGCCGAATGCAAACGAGCTTCAGTGAATAGGACAAGAGAAAAAAATTTGTATATTGTGTCAAAGTAGCTGGTATGTATCGAAACTGGCCCGAGTCTTAACTATAATGTACCCGAAATATAACCAACAAGTACCTTGAAAGGCACCTGAAATAGTACCGTAGTAAGTCAGTATTATGTCAATAAAATGTACAAAAACGAGCGACTATATTCGGACACAATAAACTGACGAGTGCTCGAATCAGTCTTCAGAACTAGCACTTCTTTCGGTGCAGAGGTCGGACATTTATTTACACTGGCACCGGACAAATATCAGCTACTGTATTGACACAAACATGAAATTGTTTCTCGGGTAAGTAATTCTTGAATGGGCCTTTATAAAAACTCCAAACAGAATGCTTCCAAGGTTAAACTTTATGATTCTCTTCGTGGTAGTAATACTTAAAAGGCAAATGTGGAGGGACGGAATATTTAAAGCTTACTTTTACTCAGTCATTGTATACTGATGGATCTTAACTTGAAAATTGATGAAACAGGATCTGGACTTACCACCCCAATTTCAAAGAAGCTTCTACAATTGGCCAAGCTCAAATATTCCAAGCTAAAAAGTATATATTGAACATATTCGTAGGAAGGCTTATGGGGCATATTAATTTTCTAGTGAAAAAAAATCAATTAGTTCCTTCACTACAATTAGTTTAATGAACTTTGATTTGATAATAATATTACATTAAAGTTTTGGGGTCTCTAGTGCAAAAAAATAAAGACTTTGAAATATATACTTAAAGCAGACATCTGAGGCCCACAACACCGCAGAACAGGATTCAGTATTCTTTAAGATCTATCCAACGATATACTGTACTTCCTGATTGGACCAAAAAATCCAAGGTTATAACTAAAACACCATTTTGGCTGTTTTTTAGAACACCCTAAAAAAAGTGTAGTACTAATCCATTTTCGATGTAAGCTTTCATTCTAGGAGGTGTCTTTTTATGTTGATTTTTTTCCCCATATAAGGCGACCCCCTTAATGGTTACAGCAATAATTTGACATATTTTAAAATTGCGATTAAAAAAATCGTTATCTTAGGCACTATCAATTACACCTGTAATCCTGCTCTAAACCCAGCTATGATTTAAATATAAATTTATTTTTTCTGAATTCCAATGAAATTTCAGCATTTCAATTGATCTTTTCCGAATTTGAAAGGAAATTTCTGAGTTTCAATCGAAGGGCTTATTGCAAGAACATAAGCCACACAAAAAATGTTTTGAAATAATCGACTCTAAAGTTTTGAAAAAATGTATTTTTAATGTATTTTTGAAAATTTTTCAAATAGGTTATTGCTACTAGAGGGCACGAACATAATATTTTAATTTCTATTTTTACGAACGAACAACATTTTAGTTTTTATTTTCTACGAACGAACAACAATTTTCTACAAACGAACGAACAACAATTGTCTACGAACGAACATCTATTTTCTACGAGCGAACGAACAAAATATTTATCTTACACTCTACGAACGAACGAACAAATATTATCTACGAACAAATAAATTAAGATTTCTTGAAAAGTTTGTCTAAAAATCAGTCTTCTCTATTTTTTTAAATGTTTTGATATTGAACACAATAATTTGTGAACTATGAAATGTAGCTTTAATAAAATATAATAAATTAATATAAATATTTTCTACGAACGAACGAACGATCAACTTACTTACTTACTTAGTTGGCGCTATAACCGAATGTCGGTCTTGGCCTCATCTAAGAATTTGCGCCAGAATCGAATGTTTTCTTCACTGGAGCATCGTCTTTCATGCGCTGAACATGACCAAGCCAGCGAAGCCGCTCGATTTTAATGCGCTTCACTATGTCGATGTCAGCGTACAGCTCATACAGTTCATCATTCCACCGTATTCGGTACTCGCCATTGACGCAGATTGGTCCGTAGATCTTGCGAAGAATCTTTCTCTCGAATGCTCCTAAAGTATTTTCATCTAAACTGCTCAACGTCCAGGTTTGTGATGCATAAAGTAGGACGGGCATGATGAGCGATTTATAGAGCATGATTTTCGTTCGTCGAGAGAGGGCTCTGCTTCTCAATTGCCTACTGAGCCCAAAGTAACACCTGTTGGCAAGAGTTATTCTTCGCTTGATCTCAATGCTGATGTCGTTGGTTGAGTTAATGCTGGATCCCAGATAAACGAAGTCCTTCACAACCTTGAATGTGGTATTGTCAACGGTAACGTGGGTTTTAAGACGCTGGGACTGTTTGTTTGTTGACATTAAGTATTTCGTCTTATCTGCATTTACTGACAGACCCATTCGACTTGACTCTCTTTCTAATCTGGAAAATGCTGCACTGACTTCGCGCGTATTATGGCCAATGATATCTATGTCATCAGCATACGCAAGCAGCATAACACTCTTGTAGAATATTGTGCCACTACGTCTCAGATCAGCAGCTCGGATGATCTTTTCCATCATTAGGTTGAAAAAGTCGCACAATAAGGAATCACCTTGTCTGAAACCTCGTTTGGTAATAAATGGTGGGGAGAGGTCCTTCCCGATTTTAACTGCGCTGCTAGTGTTGCTCAGTGTCATCCTGCAAAGTCGTATTAGTTTTGCAGGAATACCAAATTCAGACATGGTGGAGTACAGGTGCTTCCTGAAAATCTGGTCGATGGTGGACTTTCCAGGTCTGAATCACACACACTGATAAGGTCCGATCAGTTTGTTTACAATGGGGTTCAATCTTTCACATAAAACGCTCGACAGGACCTTATATGCGATATTAAGAAGGCTTATCCCACGGTAATTGGCACAGATAGTGGGATCGCCTTTCTTGTGGATTGGGCAGAGCACACTGAGATTCCAATCGTTCGGAATGCATTCTTCCGACCATATTCTGCATAGAAGCTCGTGAATGCATTTAAGTAGAGCTTCGCCTCCGTTCTTAAACAGCTCAGCAGGTAAGCCATCAGCTCCCGCTGCTTTGTTATTTTTAAGCCGAGCTATAGCTGTCAGAACTTCATCATAGTCGGGCAGCGGAACCTCAACGCTGTCATCCAAAATTGGGGTTTCCAGAATATCATCTCTATTGGCGGGATTGTTGTCAGCGTCGCCATTTAGAAGCTTAGAGAAGTGTTCCCTCCATAACGTCAGTGCACTCTGGACATCTGTCACTAGATTCCCGTTTTCATCCTTGCAGGAAGAGGCCCCTGTTTTAAAACCATCGGCAAGGCGTCTTATTTTTCGAAAAATTTTCGGGCCTCATTCCTGTCACCATACATCTCAATCTTCTCTTGCTCGCGCTTTTCTGCTTCTCTTTTTTTCCGCCTGAAAATAACCGTTACAACCGACTGCAGGGTGGCTTTGTAGGCGGCGTCTTTCTCTGCAGTGGCGTCGCGACACTCGTGGTCGTACCAGGGCGAGGGCGCTGGTAGCCAATCACCTCTTCAGCAGCCGCACGCATGGAGCTGGAAATGTGTGTCCACTGCGCGCATATATCATCGATTGGAGGAGTGCTTTGCAGCAGGAGTGAGAGTCGAGTGGCGAAAGCATCGGCTGTCTGTTTCGATTGCAGCTTGTCGACGTCTAGCTTTCTCTGTGTAGTGTTGCGTGTATCCGCACAGACGTGTACGGATCTTGGCTGCAACAAGGTAGTGATCCGAGTCAATGTTTGCACCACGGATCGTGCGTACATCCAATACACTGGAAGAGTGCCTTCCGTCGATCAAAACGTGATCAATTTAATTCTTGGTTTTTGGATCAGGGGACATCCAGGTGGCTTTATGAATATTGAGATGCTTGAATCTAGTGCTACTTACGACCATGTTCCGTGCTGCGGCGAAGTCAATCAGCCTCATTCCGTTATCGGAGGTGTTGTCGTGGAGGCTGAACTTTCCGACTGTTGGACAAAAAATGTTTTCCTTGCCCACCTTAGCGTTGAAGTCACAGAGCACGATTTTTACGTCGTGACGGGGGCAGCGCTCGTAAGCATTTTCAAGGCGCTCGTAGAAAATTTTCTTGATCTCATCGTCCTTGTCTTCTGTCGGAGCGTGCGCACATATTAGGCTTATATTGAAGAATTTAACCTTGATGCGGATTACCGTAGTCTCTTGCCAACTACAAATCCGCATCCAAACTCGTGCTTCTCCGCATGGCCGCTATAGTAAATATCACAGGGTGCATGCCGAATGCAACCCTGTCCCTTCCATCGCATTTCTTGGATAGCAGTGATATCAGCTTTGTATCTTTCCAAGACATCAGTCAGTTGGATAGAGGCACCTTCCCAGTTAAGGGTTCGGACATTCCAGGTGCATATCCGTAAATCATTATCAGTTATGCGTTTGCGGTAGTCGTCATCAGATTTGAGGATAATTTTTCTTCTTTTCTTATTTGTTTTCATTGAAATTGGTTTTTACGGGTGGGCTTCAAACCCGACGCACAACCTATTTTAAGCCTAGGGAGGCCCGCCGCTCAGATTAGCCGCCAAACTAACGGTTTACAGTTTTGACGTTGCCCAGGAAACACCACGTGGAGGCTTGAGTCGACTTGAGGCGATTTCACAAAGATTATGCTGGCCTCGCCAGGTTGAGACAGTCAGACATGTTACATTGTTACATCGCCCCCAGATTCCCGATCGATCACGAACGATCAACTATTTTCTACAAACGAACAACGATTTTCTACGAACTACTTTCTATCTATTTTCTACGAACAAACAAAATATTTATTTTATACTCTACCAACGAACGAATAAATATTATCTACGAACAAATAAATTAATATTTCTTGAAAAGTTTGCCTAAAATTCAGTCTTGTCTATTTTTTTAAATGTTTTGATATTGAACACAATAATTTGTGAAGGATGAAATGTAGCTTTAATAAAATATAATAAATTAATATAAATATTTTCTACGAACGAACATTTATTTTCTGCGAACGAACAAAATATCTATTTTGTTTTTTACGAACGAACGTTATTGCAAGGCTCTGCATGTGGCTTATTATGTTAATGCAATAAGCCCTTCAATTGATTTTTGAAGTGAAACTTCTTAGGCGGCGATTTGTTGAGAGTAAATTTTTCGAGTCTCGTAACGAAAAAGTTTTTAATTTCTTCATGATTAGAGCCTCGTCACAAAAAATTGTTCTGCCTCTGCAGATACGATTGAGATGGACTTTGTGTGGGGCTGCAGGTTATTTTTTGTGATGTTTGTATTAGAGCCCCCAGAAGGGTGACGGATAGAGTGTAGGTGTGTACGAGATATTTTAGGAACATATTTTGCTACACCCCTTTTTACCGCCTAAAAATCAATAAAAATGCTTTATTTAAGACGATTTTGGTCGTATAAGACTTAAATTTGGTATTTTAATTTGTATGGTTACTGTCAGCAACTGTATTAAAACTTGATATCCACACCCCCTTTTTCCGCCCACAAATCAGTGAATCTGCTATATTTTAGGCAGTTTTGGTCGTATAAGACTAAAATTTGGTAATATAGTTTAGTAATTTATTCGATGTTTCAAGTACGAGATTGTTTAGGATACTTTTGCCACACCCCCTTTTAACGCCCACAAATCAATGAAAATTCTATATTTCGGACGTTTTTGATCGTATTAGACTAACATTTGGTAATTTAGTTAATATGCTTACTTTCGGACACTGTACTAAAAATGAGCGTGGTCACCTTAAAGTTTTCAAAAGATAAGAGTGGAGTGAAGCAAAGTGCGCCAGGTTTAACCTGAATTGATGTGAAATTTTGGCAGTCGATTTGTTTTGAGTATGAAATGGTTTAAGGACAAAAAGCGTTGCCGCACCTCTTTTACCACTTACAAATTCATAAAAATGTTTTACTTCACACAGTTTTCGTCGTATTAGAATAAAATTTAGTAATTTATTTTCTATTTTTGTGTGTTGTAAAATTGAGCAATTTATTTTCTATTTTTTGTGTTTTATTTGAAGCCCCAGAACGGTGGCAGATAGAGCGTAGGTGAGTTTAGAAGTTAGGAAGTTTCACTTCTGTACTGTATACACGCTATACTATGTTTTTTTTAGCTTGAATTGTTATTTTCTGAATTTCAATTCATTAGTTCGAAATCACATTTAGAAATGGTTTAGTTTCTAACTGTGTCGAATCACTAAATCTATTGGGACAAAAGAGCTAGATATATTTGTGGTGTAAACTCGTACATGAATAACTTAAGAGCAACGAAGGGGCAGACTACTTTGCCGAAAGAAGAGCATCTCAATCTCTTGTTGGTTCCGCATCGTTCTGTAATCTGTCAATTCGCGGTGCCTCTGGAACAATGCAATTAACAGAAGTTGGCATAGATATTTTTAACTCTCAGTTGACTCAAATCAAGGCATTTTACATCCAATCTGTCCTTAGATTTTATGTCCAGCTGTTTATATCTCAGGCTCCTTCATTTTGATGTGACATTAATACCTCCATCAAAAATTCCATGCCAGATAAGTGATCAAATTAATAGAAGGTCGAATTCTGGCGAACTTGTTAAGATCCGATGAGTGGGGTGGCTGGGAACATGAGATGAGAACTGAGATAGACTGATAACTATTAAAAAAGGCAGAACATTTCAATTACGACTTTATGCGCAAAAGGAAAAATTTAATAGAATTTCAGTTTATTTCGAAACGTATAACACACCTGACTTTTTTATGTTTTGCATTTTATTGCTGATTTTGCAATTTATTGCTGATTTTGCATAAGATTAGCATAAATTCAATATTATACAGAAAACACAGGGAAAAACAAGATGCATTTGCCGTTTCATTTACAACAACACAGTTTGCTTAGTTAAAAAAAAAAAATAAAAATATTTACATAATTACAATAAAAGATAAAAGCAAATGCAATATTACAGATGAGCCTTCATAAAAGGTTTTAAATACTGATGAAATGATTTGTTAACAGGTTCTTTATTCAGCGGACTCTTTTTGGCAGCCTCAAAGATGCGCTCATAAACATTGCCATCGTAAACGCCCAGCGCCGAGTCCAAAATGCTGTCATTCAAATCAAAGCTGTCTACAATTGCCACAGCATTGGGACGTAATTTTCCCAGGCACTCTTGTAGGCGCAATTCTAATTTGCTCACATCGCTGTCAGTCAAGTTGATAAACTGGGCATAATTTGAAATAATTACATAAACATTCTGCTTGAAAGAAAATTATGGTTTTAAGCTTACGCGCAAAAAGTCACCAATACGGTTTAAGCAGGCATCTATGAGATACAATTCCAAAATGGTTTTTAAAACGTTGCCCATAGCTGTGGAAACCTGACGTGCTACCGCATGCAGCTCATTGTAAGCGGAATGTGCCAAAAATGCGCGTGCATGCATCTGAATTTGTTAAAATAGAAATATTTTTTAGATAATTTTAAAACTGTATTGCATGATATTGTTTGTAAATTTAAATTGCTATTGTTCTTTCCGGCGATTATCAAACTTACATCTGCTGCCTGCGTCAACTCTATGCCGCACATATTTGCTGCCACTTCCTGACCGTGTCCTCGCTGGCGATGTTGTTCCATACGCTCAAAGGCAATGCGTACCTTGCTGTTGTGAAAAATAATTACTCCATAATTTCAGTTTAACTACAGAAAACTTTTTTTAACACATACTTGGCAGCCACAAATTGGAAAGCATTGACAATGGACAATAGCGTGCCATCAAAATTTACGAATTCTTTTAGAGACAAAGCCTCATTGATATACGACACCGTCGGTACCAACTTTTTGCCATTCAGAGCCTGCGCATAAACCTTGACTAAATAACGCGCTGTCTGCAAAAGCATCACAGTATTTTCACCCTCATAGGTGCAAACAGCGGTAGCCATGCCATAGATAGTTGGAAAGTTGGAGCAATCCATGAAACCGTGACCACCACAGGCCATGCGGCAAACTTCAACACCAGCTGCAGAATCTGCGCTACAAATAGCCTTCAGGCAGCAAGACAAAGCATGCATTTCTGGCAGGCGATCCAGGTTGCCCTGCTCCATTTCACCGGTGACATTATTGTACATATTCCAAATGTTGTCACCGGTTATTTTGAAAACTACAGCCTTAGCGATTTGTGGGAAAAGTTTCAACTGCTGGGTGGTGTGGTCCATTATTTGCGGTTCAGGTAAGCTGAAATCGGAGAAATTGGTATACTTAAATATTTTAATTGTATATTCTTTTTATGAAAATAGTGACTTACTTGGGATCAATTGGACTTTGTCGGCGCACGGCTGAGTAGCGGGTTGCTATGGTGGATGCTTTAGCCAAGCTTAGAGCAGTATCGCGTAAGAGTGCCACGCGCACAAACATCATGGTCCCATAAGTGAGCACCGTAGACTTGGGCTGTACAAATGTGCCATCAGGCAGCACCTGTTGGTTTTTCATCAGCATATGATTGAGAGGCACGCGCACATTTTTCAAGCCTAAATAACCATTGTTCACAGACTTCATGCCCAATTTGGTGCCAATTTCGCCAATATCAATGCCCGACATCGGCATGTGTGACTCTTCATCGCGCAGCTGCACTATGAAAGGAGCCAAGCCACGATTCACGCCCTGTGTATAAAGTTGAGCAACGACTACGGCATAATTGGCAGTGTGGCCCACTGAATAAAGGAACAATTTTTTTTTAAAAGTTGATGGATTTATTTCTATAAAAACTACTTACATCCTCCTGGCCACCATTTGTATGCAGTAATAGTGGGTGAATTTAAGACAAACTCCTGTGTTGAAGCATCATATTCGGCGCGAGTCTCTAGGCCACGCAAGAAGGTGCCATGGCCCAGCTCAGTCTGTGCATAGGTGCCAATTATAGTGCAGTCCCAGGCTTTTGTCAACCACTTGATTTGCTGCTCCATGGTTCCCTGACCCATTATGGTGGGTACAAACATGACAAAATGTAGGCCCATCGGATTGCCCTCTTTAAGCAGACCTGAACCAAGCGAACCACCCAGCAGAGCACTAAAATAGTTAGATTAGATTACTTTAAATTACCAGATCGCTGCTAGTCCAAGCAACAAGTCTTTTACCTGTAGGTATCGACACTATCCTCGCCATCATTGCGTAGAGCACGTATTTTTTCAGCAATTAGTGTGGCTTTCTTGATGCTGTATTCATAGAGCTCCTTGTGCGACATATACGAGATGGGCAGTTCATCTTTAAGCTGAGGGTCATCGAGGAAGAGTTTTTCTTAATTTAAAAGAAGACGTGAAGATTATTGAAAATGTTTAAAATGCTCAGAAAATGTTTCAAATGTTGTTTCAACGGATGCTAAAGTTCTGAAAGCGGCTTCAATGCCAGACATTTGAAGTCAAATCCTGTGGCGGATTAAGGCATTCTGCCGCCCTGACTCGACATTAACTAACGCCACCTCTAAAATATTTAATTTTTTCTTACAATAGAACAATATTCAGCCCAATCATGAAACATTTTCTCCCGGGAGTTGTAAAAGGTAGTTTCAGTTTTTATATAAAGTTTATAAACTTTTTGGAAATTTTTAATGGAATTTTGTTTATCAACCGCCAATATTCATTATATTCATTCACAGTTCTCCATAACTTTGGAAAGCGTAGAGCATATCGCAATGGATCGGCGGCATCGCTGGACATTTGCGTCCTACCAACAAGATGGAAATACTCCTGTTCTGAGGAAATGTTGAAAAGGTTGCGCAAAGGCTGAGCCAGCGAAGAAGCACACATTTTAAGCACAATTGGCGGTATGCCATCAGGACCAGAAGCTTTGTTTATGTTGAGATTTGAAAGAACCCTTCTAACTGCTCTCGTTTCAAAGTATATTTCTTGCCTTGCAGAAGATCTATCCTCAATAAAGGGCAGTAGATAATTGTTATCTGAGACAGTGGAATTTTGTGCAAACAATTCAGTCAATAGGTTCGCTTTATCAGCCGAGTCAGTAAAGATTTGGTCATCTTTTAAAAGAGTTGGAGTCGATGACAATGCCTGATTCTTTAATCTTTTAAACAATGCAGAAAATTTTCGCGTTTTGAATTTGCATTACAGTAATTCGTTGCCTTGATGCGAACTCTTTTGGTATCAGAACTCTTGGTAGAATGCCAATTCTGAAACTTTTTTCTTTGAACCTGACTGCAATCCTGAAAGTCTAAAAAAGCCAGGGCCTATGCCTAGATGCAGTACTGGCCAAATCATGTAAAGCTTTTTGAGAACATGAGCCGGTCGGATCCGGCATAAAACTCGTAGGTTCAGTTCTCAATCATTTGTGTTTAAACATTTAATACACATGTAATTACTTTTTCAGTCGTAGTAGACCTTTTGGCGGAAGTGCCCATTTTTAGGTCAAGAAAGTGGGCGTTATTGGAAAAAAGGGCGTGGAAATATAAAACACTAGAAATAACATTGATACTAGAGTAATAAAATTCGTTACAAGAATGGATTTAATTATTACAATACAAGATGAAGAAATATTTTTGAGAAATAAAGTTTGTTGATGAAAACACGGCAAAGTAGGATATATTGGTTGTGATAAATGGAAAAATTCAGGATGAATTCCGCAACAAACTTTGAATGAAAGTACACCAACCGTCGCAGGAAATGGGTATTAATTAAATTAATTGAACTGCAGGGGAAAAGTGAACGACGAAAAGAACGGGTTATATGCAACAGAAACAGACGATTTGATTTAGAAAAAATATCCTGAAAAAACTCACACAAAGACTGTATTAAAACAAAGACATTATAGAATATCAGTCGTTACCAATTGAAGAATTGTCTGACGAAGCACTAGAATCCAAGAATAAGAAATATAAAAAAATACAGATATTTAAATAACTACAAGATTTCTCAAAAACGATACAGCGAGGATCTTTTGAATATATTGGCCGCATCATTAGACCCAAAAATTTTATCATTAAGGCATGTTAGAACTCAAAAAAAGGGTATACAAAATTCCCGGAAAAGTAAGAATTACTTAATAATTATTTCGGCCTTTTCCAAGGTATGTAAATTTCTTGACGACTTTAAAGTTATGATACGGTAAGGGTCAATTCGTGGGAGATATAAACTACTTTCACCATTTTTTCCATTTATTGTATTTTTGCATTAGCACCCCCTGAAGAGTGCCATATAAGGGGTGAATATGTTCAAAAGAAATATTGGGAAGGAATTCAGGAGAGATATAAACGGTTTTCGACATTTTTCTTATTTTTTTTGTATGGGGACTCCTAAAATGGTGCAAGATAGGGGTGAATTTGTTTTGAAGAAATGTTAAGGATGAAAAATAATAGAACAGGCACATATATTTGGCTCCTTTAGAGGTAAATTTGAGGAGCTATTAACTATGTATCTAAATTTTTTGTGTTTTTCGTAGGGGGACGGACACCTAGAAGAGTGGATAGGAGAGATAGGAGTTAGGTATGTTCAATATAAATGTTGGAGGTGAGAGCTTAGGTTAGATGCCGCAGGTCTTTAGACCGGCCCACTTAGACAAATTTATTGGACCGTTGTGAAATTTTTGTGTAGGATGTTCTTAATGTGGCAAAAAGCTGTAGAAACGTGTGGTATTGAATCTGAAGCAAGTATTATGCCTTCACCTCAGTCAAGCCAAGTTACTAAGCGCTCTCCTCCACAAACTTTTCTACCACCGCCAACTACAACTTTTTCGTCATAATGATGTGGTTTTAAAGTTATTTTGATTAGAAAGAAGGAAAGAAAGGTTAAAGCGCAGGACCATGGCCCGCCTAGGATTCGAAACCGGGATCCCTGTCTGAGAGCAAGCTCGCTACCGCTAGATTATCGATGAGATAACGAGACTCATTGGAGGTGATAAACTAATAAAACTAGCTCATACATTTGACCTCTTCAGGAGTCAATTCGGGAGAGATGTAAACTAATGTCAACAAATTTTTCACCAGCGGTTATTTTGTCGTGGCTTACGCTATGGAATAAAAATGTTTGTGTTCATTTGAATGCGATCATAGCGTCGTGATTGTGTTTGCGTTTAAGTGCACACGTTTTAAAGCTTTAGCTTAATAAATGTGTTACAGTACCTTTTAAGGCTTCCAACCCCGGGATCTCGGACTTATTCCAGTTCGGACAGTCCCGGGATTATAAGGCCTAAATGCCCGGGATTTTCGGGATCCTGGGATTGCCTTCAAATTGCAAAAATGCAACACTTCAAGTTGACATTCGAGTAAAAACTTTTAAAAAAATTTAAGTTTGCTTCAAATGTTCTTCTTTAGTTATTCTTTTGCGTACAATAAAATAGTATAATATATATCTCGAACAAACAATAAAAATATATATTTAAATGGTGACATTTGCGGTAATCTGCTCCAAAAAACCTGTGATTATTTGATAACAATTTCGCCTACTAGTGTTAAGTTCGAGAGATGTTTCTCTTCGGCTGAGGGATGACACCTTAGATGCCTTAGTAATTTTTAGAGCATATTTTTAAAGTAAATCAGTCTAACTAGCAGTTCAAAGACTTCAGTGATCTCAAAAATTTAGTATTATTATGTCAGAAATTATGAATTTAATTTATTTATTTATTTACTTGATTGCTAAACCTTAACAGGTTTTATAGCAAATTTAAAATTATAAAATAAGATATTTAATACAATTCAAAAATATAAAGTATGATTTTGAATGAAATAATGTATTATTAACAAACTAAAAAGTTTTAGTAAATTGCTTAAAGTATATAATTTTATTAAAATATAAAAAATAATAGAAAAAAAGTTAAGTAAAAATCGATAAAATCAGACAGCATAGCAGGGTTGCGTTTTCAAGACAAACAAGGTCAAGTCAGCAACAATTTTTGTATACGGTGGAGTCGTGTGATAAACAAGGTCTCATACCCAATAAAACACCACTCCAATAGGTATATATATAATATATATCGTTCTGTCTCCCTGAAGCCGGTGAAATCCTGGCTTGACAGGGTGGTTTCTCGACAAACTAGGTCAACTTCACCAAACCAATTTTCATACAATAAAATAAAGAAAACCAGTTGCGAACGCAGGCACCAAGACAAACTAGGTCTTATCGGCCACTCATATTAATATATTACAAATCGATCTAACGTAGTGTTTCAAGAGGTAAAAAGACACCAAGACACCAAGACACCACGGTACCGTCGACAAGTGTAGTTACAATCATCATGAAGATATGAGGCAACTGAAGATCCCAGGTTTAGGTCCATTCAGATTACTTAGATGTTTATCCACCAAAATTTTCCATTTTACGCTTAGGTCCATTTATCCATTAGATTGTTATATTAATGAGTTTACAAATCACCAGATGCATCAGATATATGTTTGAAAGAACTTTACATAATCAACGACGGTACTGCAGGTAATCTATAATTTTATGTTTGATTGAGTCCATGGATTCACTTAAGGATATAACATCAGATACAAAATTAAAATCACCGCAAGCGCTTCTAAGAGGTTCATTTTGCAAATAATTAGTTCTACAAAAGTTCATGTGGAGTAACTCAAAAGATCTTCTAGGACGAAGAGGAATATTAAAATATATTTTACTCAATAAATATGGACTGTTTACATAGCCATGTAAAAGTTTTATAATCCAACAAGCATTTATCATAATTCTCCGATTTTTTAAAGAAGGAAGATTTAAGAGTTGTAACCGATATTCATAAGGTGGTAAGTGAAAATCAGTATTACAATAAAGATAGCTTAAGCAAAACAAAAGAAATTGTTTCTGCACTGATTCAATGTCATCTATGTAACAACCGTATCGTGGGCACCAAATAACTGAAGCGTATTCTAAGATAGGCCGCACTAGGGAAGTGAATAAGGTTTTCGTTATGAAAGGATCATTAAACTCTTTTGCCCAACGTTTAATAAATCCTAAAGTACTATTTGCTCTATTTATTATTTTATTTACATGAATATTAAAGCGTAGTTTAGGATCCATTGTAACTCCAAGATCATTGAAACTATCTAAGGACTCCAATGGATAACCACAAATTTTGAAGGTACATTTAATTGGTGGTTTGCGCGAGAAAGACATATGCTTGCATTTCTTCATGTTGAGGTTCATACGGTTTGTTTTGCACCAGTTATGAAGATGATCAATGTCGGCTTGCAAAAATACAGCGTCATTATCATTTTTAAAAGAAAGGAAGAGTTTGACGTCGTCAGCAAACATTAAGATGCTGGAATGCATTATGACAGATGGCAAATCGTTTATAAAAAGTAGAAACAGAAGAGGCCCAAGATGACTTCCTTGAGGTACTCCTGAAGTAACAGGAAACTCGTGTGATTTCTTGAGCTTAAAAAGAACAGATTGTGTTCTATTGCTTAAGTAAGATTCAATCCACTTTACCAACGGTATGGGAAATCCAACAAGATGTAATTTTAAGATCAGTAGTTTGTGATTTACAACGTCAAAAGCTTTGCTAAAATCCGTGTAAATAACATCAGTCTGCATGCCTTTTCCAAAGTTTTCTATAGTTTTTGATGTTAATTCGAGAAGGTTAGTAACAGTGGATTTTCCAGAAAGGAATCCATGTTGGAAAGGAGACATTAAAGATTTAACGCTATGCGATAGTCGTGATGTAACAATTGCCTCTAAAAGTTTAGGCAAAGCGCTCAATTTTGCGATGCCACGGTAGTTATCAATTAAAGATCTATTTCCGGATTTATGCAGCGGAATGATAAATGAATGCTTCCAGGCTGCAGGAAAATAGCAGGATTTTAATGATGAAGTAAATAGTAAAGAGATTGGAGTTACTAATTCTTCACAGCAGTATTTTAATATACACGAAGGTATGTTATCAGGACCACTTTTATATGATGTTTTAATATTTTTTAAAAATGATAAGACTGTGTTTGTGTCAATTATTGGGAAATATATATCCCCAGATTGAATATTGAAAGGATAACTTAAATAATCATAGGACGATGATGAATAAGTCGACTTGAAAAAGTCAGCAAAATGAAAATACTATTATCATTATCAGACTCAACCGAATTATACTTCATAAAAGAAGGATAGGAATCAATTTTGCGTTTTGTGTTAACAAAGTTCCAGAAGGATTTAGCATCAGATTTGATGTTTAATTTTACTTTTGTTAAGTAGGTATTATAGGATTGTTTGCATAACTGTTGATAACTGTATTTAATCGAGGTATAGCATCCAAAATCGCATATGTTATGTGTTTTTTGATATTTTTTATAGTATTTAGATTTCAAGTTCCTCATTTTTCTTAATTAATTTGTATACCATACCGGACCCGATGTCAAAGAGGCTTTCCTTTGCGGAGCAGCTTTAAGAAAACAATCATTGAGCGTTCTATTAAACGCATATACCGCATCATCAAGACTCTGAGAAGATTAACTTTTTGTATTAATATTTAGAATAGAATTCCAGTTTATGTTAGACAAGTTATTCTTTAAAATCACGTAGTTTGTTTTTTTAAAGTTAAACTCAATAGGTGGTTGAGAATCATAATACTGTACAGATGGTTTTGGAAAATTTAAAATAATTTCTAATGTTGGATGATGAGAGTCTTCGGGTGTAACCAGAGGATCTGATTTAGACACAGAAGCGATATTGCTGTCATCAAAAAACACCAGATCAAGCAAACGATTATTTTTGCTAAAAATGCAGTTAAGTTGGAATAGCCCTTGGATTGAGAGCTCGTTTAAAAAGTAATTATCGGATGAACTTTCAGACGAAGGTAAAAATATTTCAGGAATTTCAGAACAGCAGTTCCAAGAAACGTTTGGCAGGTTAAAATCTCCAGTTATTAAAATATGATCATTTGATTGCAGTTTTGAGCAAACTTTACTAATAGAAGCCAAATGTTTGCTATAAACTTCTAAGGTAGAAAGGGGAGGAATATATGAGCATGTAATAAAAAGGCTCAAGGAACCAAACTTAACATGAACACAACAGAATTCAATGTCCAAGGATTCTGGAATTAATAACTCTTCAGAGAAATGTGTCGCTTTGACTGCAATCAACACACCCCCACCTTTAGATCCAATACCAGGAATGGAGTTTCTATCTTTGCGGTATATGTTAAATTTGTTGCACAGAATTTCAGTATTTAGAGTGTTAGGTTTCAGCCAAGTCTCACTAAAAGCTATTATATTAAAGTGAAGGTTGTGACTCAAAATTAATAAATTATTTAGTTTTGTGTTAATGCCACGAACGTTTTGGTAAAGGATAAGGAACTGAGAGCAACAATCTAGTTTTTTTGATTCTTGTTAAAAACCGAAAAAGTAGCCAAGGAAGTTGTAGGCCGAGGTCTAGAAATAAATTCATGCACCATCGTATTGTCAGGCCAAAACTTTTGATCCAATACCTTGTGAAAAAGATCACCAGGCAAAGATATTTTAAAAGAGGACGTAATTCGCTCGTATGAAAAATTGAATTTGTAAACAGAGATATTTTTATTCAGAACATTCAGCTTAGAGTTTATATAGAATAACACGTCTTCACTGGATGTATCAGCTGCAAAACGAGAAACAAATATAGATTTTGCAGGCTCAATAATCACAAGTTCTTTATGAACAGGGGCTTTGATATTGCTGTTCGATATTTGTTTCGGTATCGCTCCTGTAGAAACCGGAGTAATTTGAGAAGGCGCAAGGACCACATTTGAGGAAATACAAGTTTCAGCGTAAGTTTTTTTTGTGGCAGAAACGCGAGGAGAATCAGCATTTTCCTCTATGATTGGTATTGCTTCAACAGAAAGTGAAATCTGATCAGCTGACGCAGCGACCTTAGTTGGTGCGATATTATCAGTAATTTGATCAGTATTGACAGCTCCAATTAATTGATCTTCAAGCTGTATGTTCACATTAGGGAAAACAGTTAAAGTAGAAGGTAGAACAGTATTATTTAAAAGGAGAAAAATGAACTTAAATGCTTTTAATGAAAAACAGTTTATTTTGCTTAAAGACACTGTACTGTAGAAACTTTGCAGCCCTGATTTTGTAGAACCAACGAATTGAAAGTTTAATAAGCACTAGAGTTTTTGCAGTAGCGTTAAAACAGATGTAAAAAGAAAATACGATAATTTGCTCTATAGAAACCGGTTTGCGCTAAAAACAGATATTTTGGTTATGTAATGAATTATACTATTGATATATATAAGCAATATATCAGGGACCGAAAATAATTGTTATTCTAGATTTCACAGCAGAAGAAGTTGGACAATTTCAACACATAAAAATGTTCGTTATGAATAACTTTTATTTTTAAGAAAATTTTTTTTTGGTTGCCGGATAACTTTTATTTTTGAGGATAGTTTTTTAGGTTCGCTCATAACAGTTATTTTCTGAAATGAATTTTTTTTCGGTTATTAGTGTCAAAAATCAAGAAAAAATATGACTTTTTCTTTTAAAAATCGCTTAGTAATCAGCTAAGTAATCGCTTAGAAATCGCTTTTTAGCCGTAACTTTTTATCAATCTAAAATAACTACCTGGGTGCAAATGAAAGGTATCTGTTACACCTATGTTGTAAATAGGAAGATTTTTAGATTCAAGAAATTTTTTAGTGCAACAGTGTTCAGAATTCGGTCAACATTTTGGATACTTTTCGCTAAAATTGCTATTTGAAAAAAACATTTTGTTGTCTCTGCTAACAAGGCAATATCTGCAGAAAAGAAAATTAAATATATGAGGCCTATAGAATAAAAAATCTACTCTTTCACTTTTAAGAGAACGAGATAAGTATGAGCGATTATTCTCAACAGCGGTCACCATAATTCAGCTTTGAAAAAAATTGGTTAAAACATTTTGTGTCTGCTTAATTTGGATCGATAAACAAATTTTCAGATATGATTGGCTAATGTGAAGAGTTTTGATTCCATATCGCAAAATTCATATTTATTATTTTGTTAAACTTTCTTCTATTTTTAAATATATTAACTATTTTTTGTTAAATCAATAACTGTTATTTTTCGTTGCTGGTTTAACTCAGAAAAACATACCAAGAGACATTGCAAGGTTCAATTCGAACTTGAATGAGTGTAGATTCATATTTTGATTTTATAGTTCGTGTTGATTTTGTTTTCCGTATTAAGTTTAAACTTGAGCTTGAAACGAGGAATGAAAACAAACTAAGCTAATATTTACAAATATTTTTTTGAGCTTTATGTGTTTTTTGGTAAGTACATGCATATTTATGTAATTGTTTGTCATAAATATTGAAAATTTTTTTTGTTTTTTAATGCAAATTTGAAGTGCATATTTTCATAATTTTAGGTGCATATATATGCGCATATACTGGATGTTTTTAGTGCATGAGATTCCGGTCCCTAGTAATCAGTATTCAGCTAAGTAATTGCTTGGTAACCGATTCAGTAATCAGTCTTTGGTTATGTAATCTCTTAGTAATCGGTATTCGGCTAAGTAATCGCTAGGTAATCGCTTCAGTAATTCGTATTCGGTTAGGTAATCGATGTGGTAACCGATTTCTCTGGGAAAGATTCTAAAACGGGAAGCGAATATAAAAACACCAAAACAGGTGGACCCTAACCATGGTGTCAAAAAACTTTTTGAAATTCTAACATCATGACGATGACGTTAGATGATTACCCCATATCGACCACGGCTAAGAGGTGTGAGTCCATTTCAAAAGAAAAAGTCATATTTTTCTTGATTTTTGACACTAATAACCGAAAAAAATTCATTTCAGAAAATAACTGTTATGAGCCAACCTAAAAAAATATTCCTCAAAATTAAAAGTTATCCGGCAACCAAAAAATATTTTTCTAAAAATAAAAGCTATTCATAACTGAAATGTATTGTAACCCATTTAAATAATTTTGTATATATATATATATATTCTCGTCCTTTATATATATAAAGAATAAAAGAAATTAACTTTTTATAAAAAATTAAAGTAAACTAAGTTTTTTTAATTGCTTTCGACAAATTTTTTATTAATATAAATCCGAACTTTCATCCCTTGCACACGAATTTTTTTTTTGTCAAAAAAGTACTTTTTTTTTTGTTTTTCAAATCC
This sequence comes from Dichetophora obliterata, assembly GCA_963920525.1. Lineage (NCBI taxonomy): Eukaryota > Metazoa > Arthropoda > Insecta > Diptera > Sciomyzidae > Dichetophora > Dichetophora obliterata. The sequence goes on from OY986437.1 coordinate 99,913,003, forward strand.
CTGGATTCTTAATTATCAACCCCGACATCCCGAAATTGATTTTGAGTCCCGAAATTGGAAGCCCTAGTACCTTTACATAATCTAATGTGCTAATTTTATCAAACGCACGCAAACACCTCACTTGGTTTTTTGCCTGGCAATTCTATTTTCATATGCATTGGAACAAACTCTCTCTCTCTCTTTCTCTCTCACTGAAAGCTCAAAATGTATTGCCAGATGAAAAAATCGAACGCAAGGAACTGCGTTCGTTTTACAGAATAAGGCCATAAGTGTTTATTTCCGTTCATTGTCTAAGACTAACGCCTGTATTTATCTGTTACTTAATCTTCTTTTGTACGTCCGATGGGGTTTTCAGTTTAGTTTTCTATTTAGAATGAGGCCCGAGAGTTTTGCTTGATCCAAGAGGTCATAGAAAAAAGTCATAAAAAAAATGTAAGCCAAATCTTAGCTGACAACAAAGTTCAACATTAATTTGATGCACCGAATTTAAGTAGATATAATTAACCCTTGTTTCACAAGAACCTCGCAACCTTGTTTCATAATTGTTTTAATACGTTTTCGTGTCTTTATGACTGAAGCAGATGTATAGAAACAAATTATCTTTAAACTTTCAATTGAACTCTATTAATATTATTAAAATTACTATGCAGATAAGCTCATCTGTAATTGAAATTAAATTATTTTGAAATTGGTTAAAGTATCAGCGACAAAACATGCAAGACCATTGCATGCGTTGAACAAAGCCTACTCCAGCAAATTAAAACAAATAAACAAACAAATTTTACAAAATGAGGTGCAAAACTGAAGCTATAAAAAAGACATTTAAATGAAGTCGTCTTTATGTTGGAATAAATTTGTCTTGAGACACAAAAGCGAATTAAAGCACCCAACAAAGCGTGTCACCAGCAGACACACTGAAGCGACAGTCTCGTGCAGCATAAAAATTAATTGTTATGTTAATAGTACCCATAAGAACCATAATGTAATAATATTAAGTAAAGTTAAGCAAAACAAATTTAAACTATTGTACAGTACAAGTTTAAAAAGTTCGTTTAAATTAATATTTAGATTTTTACAATTTGTTACAATTGCTAATTTATTGTAAGTAACTGTTAGCCGATAGCCCTGGCAGCTAGTGCTTTAATTAGTTATAATGTCAATTGTAATTTATAAAATATAATAATAATAATAAAAAGATAGTTAACAAATTGTTATATTTAACTTTGTTCTAATTATACTATCAAAGGCATGCTAATAAGAGGAATAAGAACTACCATAGTTTTTTAACAAACAAATAAATTTTTAATTCAGAATTTAAACTTTGTACTTGTGTTGATTTCATAAAGCTTATCGCCCAAGAATTATCTTTAGTGTTTCTAGTTCTAGCGAAAATATATAACGAATATCAAGGAGATAAAGATTTGGTTTGTGAGTACAAACTTTTGCCATTGATTGGAGTCATTTTTGTATGATTGTAACTTGAAAATCAACGATAGATCGAAATGAAAAAAGTTTTACCAGATAACAATGTTAAATAAAAGGTTCGAATTCTTATTAACCTCTGCTATGGCAGATGGTGAATCAAGATTCCTGCATATTAAGTATTTTCGGGTTCTTATTATTTTTATACCTGCTCTTAATATCGGAATAATTTTATTGTACTAATAAATATTAGTATTATTAGATATTATATAGGGCATCCAGTTTCGGTACGTTTCGACAATCCCGTTATTTCGGGATTGGAAAAACACAAACCTGGGATTGACAAACCTTAGAAAATAAATTTTTTGGAAAACGTAATATGAAGCATATGAAAACAATGCAGAATATTTTAAAAAACTAAAAAACACAGTTTCAATTAAATGTTTGGAAACAAAAAATTCATTAAATGAGATCGTTCCGAAGGCTCATTTTATGATATCAAAATCATATATCAAAAAAATAAAATAGTATAATAATTTTAGTAATTCTAATTAATTTTGTGATATTTTGTACAGCTTGTTTGAGGAAGTTTTTTTTTTAATTTTTTAAGGTCACATTTAAGTTTTTTTAAGTTAGTATTTTGTAATATTTTGTAAGTTTAGTTCAAGAGAGGTTTATATTTTTGTATTTTTCATGTCATATTTTGTACAGATAGTTGCAAAATATTTTTATTTTTGTATTATTTAAATACAAAAGGGTAGTATCATGTGTTTCTCACATTGTGTTATTTTGTAAAAATATTTTGAGAAAGGTTTTTATTTAAACATTTTTTAAATAACATTCGGGTTTTTCTTAGGATAGTATCATTGAACTTTTTGGTGGAATTTTTTGGAATTTTTTGGAATTTTTTTTGCAGTGAAGGCAATCCCGGGATCCTGAAAATTCCGGGATTTTAAGCCTTGCAATCCCGGGACTGTCGGGACTAAAAAAGGCCGGGATTCAGGGATTGGATGCCTTAAAGCAAATACACCAGAAAAAAATAAAAATGCAAAAACGCAATTTAAAACCTTTAAACTACATAAATTTTACCATTTTCATTTGGCGCCATTTTACTTCAAACAATCGAATACAACCTCAGACATAAGGAATATTCTTTTTCTTCTACTCAGCTAATATTATAAGGAGAACGCTTTCCGAATATTCCGTAAGAATTAAGATATACAAAAAGAATATTCCGGATAATCAAAACTGAATAAAGAAACAAGCAAAAGTAATTCCGAACATCTGCAATGAATAAAGAAATACAGCCAAAGTTTAGATACTTGAATTTTAAGGCACCCAGATGTAACATTTATTCAAATACAGATTAATAGCCTTATTCTGTTGATTGACAGTTGTAAATCTATCGACTACTGTAAAGATTAAAAATTGGAATATCCTTCAACACCCACTGTCGCAGCTGCGATGACCATGATACAAACGAAAAAAAAAATGGAGCACTTTCTGTGCACCTGCCTAACTCTGGCCAGTTCTAGGCATTTTAATGATTAAACGAATTTGAATTTATTTTTCTTATGCTATATTCACACAGAGAGCTAAATGCACATTTACAAAATCCACATTTACGAACGGCCCTTTACTCTTTGTAGGAGTAACAGGGATAAATGTATAGAGTAAATGCTTTAAATGCGCATTTAGCTCTCAGTGCGAATTTAGCATTATATCCAGTTTTGTTCAGTATATATGTGTAGTGGACAGAGATGGGCGGACTGCACAAAATTTGCAGTTTCAGCCAGGGCACAGACTTTACCACTATTATGGTAGATCTACCACATTTTTTAAAAATTTAAATATCTACCACTTTTACCACCGAAGTCTTAAAATCTACCACTATTTCCATCAACATAAAAATTTTTCATGAATTTGTTCTCTATAAAATACTTATAATAAACACATCACTAGAAAGCTTAATTGTGAATATCATTAGATATTTAAAGCTTGTTATTGTTAATGCCGTTGATTGTTAGACGTTGATTGTTGTTAGCTGTTAACAAAACGTTTGCGCGGGAGGCTTACACGCGGAACGAGTCGATAAAGATACTGTCCCTTGAGTCATCATCCCTGTAAACTCACAACTTGCTGATCGCCTTCATTTCATGCCTTCATTTCCGGCGAGTTGTGAGTTTACCGGGACTGTAACTTTTACCGCACTGTGAAGGAATTGGTACTTAAGGGGATAACACAAATATTTAAAATAAAATTAGGCTCTACCCCTAAACTAGATTTGTTCAATATTGTTTTATTTATTTTTATATTGATTGAAAGTTTGTTCGTTTTTAATCTATTTTTGTTTTTTATATTAAATATATACTACTCTTTTATTGTAAACTGTGTTATAAATATATATATTTTTTTTAATAAAAGACATATGGGCAAATCCACAAAAAAGTCAACCGTGACCAAAAAATTAAAACTTCTTAAAAACGTATTATTTTATGACATGAATTATTTTATTATTATTAACATCTGCGTATTATTATATGATAAGCAATTTATACATAAATTCTTATAAAGCTGCCCTTACGTTATAGTGTATTAACAAGATTGTGTGAGGATAAATATTTAAACAAAATAAAAGTTTTATATAATAAGCTTATACCAACAAAATTTTCTTTTTAGTAAAACATTATTTGGCTAAAGATAATGAAAAAAATGGTTGGGACAATTAAGGAAAAATATATTAAATTTGTTTTTTATTACTAAATTACACAATTACTTAACTACTTAATTAGTTAATTACCCAATTTAACTACAATGAAAAAATATGTGACGTCCGACACGTAACGTCGGAACAAATAAAATTGTTAACTGTTACTTTAAAAATACGATATTTGAGATGATGTTGGCCTTTTTTGCAAACTTATTTAATTTGCAATTTTTTGTTCCCCTAGACATTCGAGGTGCGATCGACCATTTCGCAGAAATATTTTAAGTTCGAGTATTAGTCTCACAAGAACTTTCTTTTTTAGTAACGTCCGAATGCACGAAAAAAATAACAAATTTTAGGTAAGCTGCGGTAATATGCAGGATGTTATAATTATTATCTATATATATAAAAATGGATGTATGTGGGTATGTGGGTATGTGGGTATGTGGGTATGTGGGTATGTGGCTATATCACATATAGACTCCAAAACCGCTGAACCGATCTTAATGAAATTTTCAGGGAAACTGAAACCACATTTTGAGAGTGTTCCTGTGAGGTTTGGTAGCTATTGAACGAGGGGGCGTGGTACCTCCCATACAAGCCAAATTTACGCTATCGATCACAAACCAAAAAAAGGATATATTAAGACGGTTTCAATCGTAAAAAACTAAGATTTAGTAATTTTGTTCAGATGGTTACTGTCGGTAACTGTACGAAAAATGGGGGTGGTCGTAATATAAATACGTCCACTTTTTCGAAATCATGGCAATTCCGGAGTTTTACACATTTTTACAGTGAAACTTGCTGTGTAGGTGATCTAAGAGGCGGTCACTATATGTAAATGTTTTCACGCCTACTTTTACCGCCCACAAATCAATATCTATATATATTAAAAGAAAAACGATGTGTGTCTGGCTGTGTGATGTCTATAAACTCCAAAACTACTGAACCGATTGACCTGAAATTTTGGCAGTCGATTTGTTTCAGGTACGAGATGGTTTAGGAACTAAAATTTGCCACACCCCCTTTTTACCGCCCCCAAATCAATAAAAATGTTATATTTCAGTCGGTTTGGGTCGTATAAGGCTAAAATTTTGTAATTACTTTTGTAATTGACTAACATGTGATACCTAAGTTTGTATGGTTACTTTCGGCAACTGTAGTAAAAAAAGGCATCATCGCTATATAGCCACACCCACTTTTTGAGAAATCATTAAAATTGACTACTGGGTTTGGGTCGTTTTAGACAAAAATTTTGTAATTCAGTTCATATGGTTACTCTCGGCAAGTGCACTAAAAATAGGCCTGTCCCACTTTAGTTAAACTCACTTTTCGGGGAGTTAGCATCGAGTGAAGTAAAATGCGCCAGGCTCAACCTAAATTGAGCTGAAATTTGGGCATTCGATTTGTTTCGATTACGAGATGGCTCTAATGAAATGCTTGCAAAACAACAAAAATGTTATATTTCGCACGGTTTTGATTGTATTAGACCAAAATTTGGTTATTTAATTCATATGGTTCCTTACGGCAGCTATTCGACATTTTCGTATATGGCAGTAAGGCGGTCTGTGACAGAACAACAAGAGTGAGTGTTCCTGTGAGGTTTGGTAACGTTTGGACGAGGGGGCGTGGTACCTCCCATACAAGCCAAATTTGCGCTATCGACCACAAACCAAATAAAGGATATATATCAGACGGTTTCGATCGTAAAAAACTAAGATTTAGTAATTTTGTTCAGATGGTTACTGTCTGTACAAAGTAACTGAACAAAAAATGTGCGTGGTCACAATATATAGATGCTTTTTCGAAATCATGGCAATTCCGGAGTTCTACACATTTTTATAGTGAAACTTGCTGTGTAGGTGCTCCAAGAGGCAGTCACGATACATTAATGTTTTCAAGCCCACTTTTACCGCCCACAAATTAATATCTGTATATATAAAAATGAATCGTGATTTGTTCGGATGCTTAGAACTTGAAATAAATATGTTCGTATGATAACTTTGATAAAAATGGGCGTGGTCACACTTCATCTACGCTTACTTTTAAGAAAATATCAAAATACTTCTCAAATTTTGTAAGTACGCTTTGCTTTGAGTGCGAGATGGTTTAAGAGAAAATGCCACACCCCCTTTTACCTCCCACATATATATAAAAAATTGTTGTTATCGAATAGCTTTAGAGTTATGGGTCGTACAGCTTAGAAATTCGGTATTCGACCACAATTTAGACGTACCGTTTCAGTGATGAAATTTTATGGGAGTGGACAAGGGGGAGGGGCACCTCCTATACAACCCAAATTTGTGATATCGAATAGCTTTGAAGTTATAGGAATTCAGCTTTGGAATTCAGTTTTTGACCTCAATTTACACATGCAGTTTCAATGGTTTTATTTTATGGGCGTTGGACAGGGAGGCCTGACATCTCCTTACAACTTAAATTTGCGATATCGAATTGCTTTGAAGTTATAGGTTGACAGCGTAAGAATTCGGTATTCGACCTACATTAATGCATGCACTTTCATTCCTCTACATTTTGTGAGCGTAGGGCAAAGGGGAGTGGCACTTCCCATGCAAACCAACTTTGTGCTATCAAATAGCTTTGGAGTTATAGGTCGCACAACGCCGGAATTCAGTATTCGACCTCAATGAACACATGCAGTTTTATTGATTCAATTTTATGTTCATTGGTAAGAGGGGCGTTGCACCTCCCATCTAACGTAAATTTGCGATATCGAATATCAGCGCCAGAATTCAGTATTCGGCCCCAATTTATACATGCAGTTTCATTAATTACATTTTATGAGCGTTGATCAAGGGGGAGTGGCACCGCCCATACAACGAAAATTTGTGATATCGACAAGGGGGAGTGAAACCTCCTATTTAACCCAAATTAGATACATCAAATAGCTTTGGGGATATAGGTCTCACAGCTTTGGAATTCAGTATTGGACCTCAATGTACACATGCAGTTTCATTGATTACATTTTATGAGCGTTTATCAAGGGGGAGTGGCACCTTCCATGCATTAAAAATTTGTGATATCGAATAGCTTTGGAGTTCAAGGTCGCACAGCGACGGAACTCAGTATTCGACCAAAATTTACGCTTGCAGATTTACTGAATTTTTTAGTGTTTGTCGGGTGGGCGTGACACCTCCAATTTAACCCAAATTTGTGCTATCGAATAGTTTTGGAGTTATATGTCGCACAGTTTTGGAATTCGGTATTCAACCTCCATGTACACATGCAGTGTAATTGATTACATTCTATGAGCGGTGATCAAGAGGGCGTGGCACTTCCTATACAACCCAAATTTGTTATATCGAATAGCTTTGTGGATATAGGTCGCACAGTCTCGGAATTCAGTATTCTACCTCAATTTAGAGATGCTGTTTAACTGATAACATTTTATGGGCGTTTGACAAGGGAGAGTGGCAGCAACGCGCCGGGTTTCAGCTAGTAAATTATATTCATGAAGAGCTATTTAAAAAACTTAAGTAAAACTTAATTAATCTTAATTAAAAAACTGTTAATAAAATTTGGGAAATTTATGAAAAAATGTATCATATATATTTTCTTTATGAAATATCAAATTTGCCACATTTTATTTCAATCTACCACACTTTTTGAGTCCAATCTACCTCTAAAATTTTTTCAAGTCCGTGCACTGGTTTCAGCTTACATGTACTGTAGTGAAAAATTATAACCTATTTTCTATTAGTTATTAATTCAGAGTGGAAAAAAAATTTCTACAGCTTAGTGCAACTTTTTTTTCACTAAATTAATAGTGCAAAATAATAAATTAATAGTGCAAAAATATACCTGCACTAATAGTAGTAAAACACAGAAAGTTTTCACTCAATTGAAAGAAAATGGGAACAGTTTATTTTTAGTATTGCTGTTGTTTTCTTCATAAACATATCTCACCTAAAGCTGGAAAAATAGTTATTCTTAATTATAGATTTTTTTAATTCGAGTCTGACTGAAATAGCTTCAAAACCAGTCATATTCGAAAGTTGAGTGGAAACACTCTAAATTGCAGCTTTCATGTAGTGACTGCTCAAATTTTGCACTATTTGAGTGTAGTGGAGATTTAGTAACTACCACTCAATTTAGTTATAGTGCAACAGTATAACACTATCACTAAAATCCCTAGTGATAGTGAAGAGATGCTTCACTATCTCTAAGCTGGTAAAAAATATAGTGAAAAATATAATTTTTTTAATATATTTTAGTGCTAGTGAAAGGTTTAGTGCACTCAGCATTTAGTGCACTACGCCCAACTCTGGTAGAGGAGGAATGGTCCATTTTCTTTTATATTATAACATATTTATTTTAGTAAAAAGTTTTTAAACAATATTAAACATTGAAAGTTGAGAAAATATTTTGAACAACTTTTTTTGATTATAAAAAAATTGACAATGATGAAAATAAATTTTTTTAATTATTTTATTAATTAAGGTTAAGTGTATTTTCTAATATGTGTGTGATTTGTGTGTTATTTATGTGGTGGTAAGGCACCACATGTGTGTCTTTAAATTTAAATTTGGTTTAAACGATTTTTTAAAACATTAACCTGAACATAAGTATATACTAGGTTTCGTACGAGGGACACCAAAAATACCGCAGTTCAAGTTCATTTAAAAAAAAAAACAATAAATCAGCGAAATCCCAGTGGTTAAAATAGGCCTGAAACAATATATTCTCTCAAGCCTGAGCGGTAATGGCAAGGCCTGAGTATTCAACACACCACTTGATTTCCTTTTTTCATTAAGATGTCATACTTACGTAACACCTGCTATCGTATAGCGTACACTCAAGCCTGAATATCCCCAAGAACATCCCTCCGAAAATTCAGGCCTCAGGGAACGCTAAAAAATCCGGCCTTCTATCACTCTGGAGTTAATATTAAAATAAAAAAGCAGGTAATATATATAACACAACATATTATTGTATATATATTAGGGCGGGTCAAATTCTGGCTCAGCGAAATTCGTAAAATACATGTAATTTCAAGACTTTTTCTCCACTACAGCATATACAAATTCTGAAAAAAAGCTGTGCGGACTTTCGTAAATAGATTCATACACATACATTCATACATTCATATTTTATAATTGAGAACAAAATCTATTTACGAAAGTCCGCACAGCTTTTTTTCAGAATTTGTATATGCTGTAGTGGAGAAAAAGTCTTGAAATTACATGTATTTTACGAATTTCGCTGAGCCAGACCTCCAAAAAATTCGTCCATACAAATTGACCCGCCCTAATATATATATAATAAACCTGCCAGAGGACCTTCGGGGAATCTGCCTGTCCCAAGCCAGGAAAAAAGGGTGAGGGTTTGTTATTGGATGGGCAGTTCATGGGGCACGGCCCATGAACTGATCTCATAATGAGTTCTTTCTTGAGGCACGGCTCTTGAATGTTCGTCTGATGACTGTAAAAGAAAAAGGTTTACCTAGAGCCTTGGTTGTTGCTGCCAAATTCTTGGAGAAAGCATTGTTTTGATATTAAGTTATCATAACACCGTAGTTGTAATATGCTTTCGATGGACGATCAATCCAACATAACTTGAAGAGCGGGGACAGTCATCCATCAATGATGAGGAGACCTGATCTATCGTTGTTCTGCAGACCTATCTTAGAATAAAGGTTATTATGTAGGAAACATTTAACCTTCGGACCGTTGTATAAGCGAATTTGTATACAACGGCTAATGCTTCTTAGTTTTCTGTTAAGGCTTTTTATTAAGTCTTAATTAGGAAAACGACGTTGCATAAGTAGAATTGAGGTTTACCCGGTTTTACTGGGAAACCTATGGTTAATTTTTTAACCTAGTCATGTACAATTCGAGTGGCTGAAGGTGTCACAGTCAAATATAAATGTTCTAAGAACTTTTGGTCTGTAAGACGGGATGTTGAAGAGCCTTGTCAGGTGGAGCCTTGAGTCCAGGTATTGACTGTCATATGGGATAGGCCCACGTGGGGTTTAAATGCGCTCTGGCTGTTTTGGTTAGGCCAGAAAGGCCGGTGTGAGTTACACTTAAGTTGAACTCGGGTTGGTGATTCCCTTAAATTACTAAGAGAATGATGGTAGATTGAATCTCGCTGATTTCAAACAGTAAATGTTAGGAAGGTAAGCAACTACCGGATCAATATACTGTTACCTTTGGAATTTGAGTACAGGCGACGGGGAAACCTAAATAGTCTGAGTTGTGATCACTGAGATTGAGGAATTTGATTGCATGAGTGACAGGCCCATGGTTGTTGCCTTAATTTTTCGTGTCAGAGAGTGATGAACTCTGATATGAATGGGATGATTTTGGCGGCCAAAATAAAGGGTTGTATTATTGGTATTGATACTGAGAACCCATGGTTATTAAAATAACCAAGTCATGTTTAATTCGAGTGGCTGAATGAGTCACGGTCATGAATAGTGTCTTTTTGACATCAGTGCTGGGGTTCCGTGGCATGTGATTAGAGGAACCTTTCAAAAGTGGTCTTTCTTGAATTCCGAAGGGGCGTTGACCGACGCTTCATATTTGTCCCAAGCATTGGAGCACCGTTGAATTAAGCCTTCGCGGCAGGGGTCAACGTTACAAACATAGTGGCTTTCTGTATATATATATAATATAATTTAATATAATATACTAGCTGAAACCCGGCGCGTTGCTGCCTCTCTCCCTTGTCAAACGCCCATAAAATGTTATCAGTTAAACAGCATATCTAAATTCAGGTAGAATACTGAATTCCGAGACTGTGCGACCTATATCCACAAAGCTATTCGATATAACAAATTTGGGTTGTATAGGAAGTGCCACGCCTTCTTGATCACCGCTCATAGAATGTAATCAATTAAACTGCATGTGTACATGGAGGTTGAATACCGAATTCCAAAACTGTGCGACATATAACTACAAAACTATTTGGGTTGTATGGGAGGTACCACTGCCCTTTTCCTTACGCCCTTTTACCAATGAAACTGCATGTGTAAATTGAGGTCGAATACTGAGTTCCGAGGCTGAGTTACCTATAACTCCAAAGCTATTCGATATCGCAAATTTGGGTTAAATTGGAGGTGTCACGCCCCCCCAACAAACTCTAAAAAATTTTATCAGTAAAATCTGCAAGCGTAAATTTTGGTCGAATACTGAGTTCCGATGCTGTGAGACCTTGAACTCCAAAGCTATTCGATATCACAAATTTTCGTTGCATGGGAGGTGCTACTCCCCCTTGATAAACGCTCATAAAATGTAATCAATGAAACTGCATGTGTACATTGAGGTCCAATACTGAATTCCAAAGCTGTGAGACCTATATCCTCAAAGCTATTTGATATCTCTAATTTGGGTTAAATAGGAGGTTTCATTCCCCCTTTTCGATATCACAAATTTTCGTTGTATGGGAGGTGCCACTCCCCCTTGATCAACGCTTATAAAATGTAATTAATGAAACTTCATGCATAAATTGGGGCCGAATACTGAATTCTGACGTTGATATTTGATATCGCAAATTTACGTTATATGGGAGGTGCCACGCCCCTCTTACCAATGAACATAAAATTGAATCAATGAAACTGCATGTGTACATTGAAATCGAATACTGAATTCCGGCGTTGTGCGACCTACAACTCCAAAGCTATTTGATAGCACAAAGTTGGGTTGCATGGGAAGTGCCACTCCCCTTTGCCCTACGCTCATAAAATGTAGAGGAATGAAAGTGCATGCATAAATGTAGGTCGAATACCGAATTCTCACGCTGTCAACCTATAACTTCAAAGCAATTCGATATCGCAAATTTGGGTTGTAAGGGAGATGTCACGCCTCCCTGTCCAACGCCCATAAAATAAAACCATTGAAACTGCATGTGTAAATTGAGGTCAAAAACTGAATTCCAAAGCTGATTTCCTATAACTTCAAAGCTATTCGATATCACAAATTTGGGTTGTATGGGAGGTCCCCCTCCCCCTTGTCCACTCCCATAAAATTTCATCACTGAAACGGTACGTCTAAATTGTGGTCGAATACCGAATTTCTAAGCTGTGCGACCCCTAACTCTAAAGCTATTCGATAACAACAATTTTTTATATATATGTGGGAGGTAAAAGGGGTGTGGTTTTTTCTCTTAAACCATCTCGTACTCAAAGCAAAGCGTACTTACAAAATTTGAGCTCAATCGGACCAATAGTTTCGAAGTATTTTGATATTTTCTTAAAAGTAAGCGTAGATGAAGTGTGACCACGCCCATTTTTATCAAAGTTAATGATAGTTATTATACGAACTTATTTACCAAATTTTAATTTAATACGACCAAAACCGTCTTAAATACAGCATTTTTATTGATTTGTGGGCGACAAAAGGGGTGTGGCATTATATTTTTCCTAAGCCAGTAGAAAGAAGTATCCAATTTGGTTCAGTCGTTTTCAAGTTTTAAGCATCCGAACAAATCACGATTCATTTTTATATATACAGATATTGATTTTTGGGCGGTAAAAGTGGGCTTGAAAACATGAATGTATCGTGACTGCCTCTTGGAGCACCTACACAGCAAGTTTCACTATAAAAATGTGTAGAACTCCGGAATTGCCATGATTTCGAAAAAGTGGGCGTATATATATTGCGACCACGCACATTTTTTGTACAGTTACTGACAGTAACCATCTGAACAAAATTACTAAATCTTAGTTTTTTACGATCGAAACCGTCTGATATATATCCTTTATTTGGTTTGTGGTCGATAGCGCAAATTTGGCTTGTATGGGAGGTACCACGCCCCCTCGTCCAAACGTTACCAAACCTCGCAGGAACACTCACTCTCCTCGGCAGACGTTGTTCTGCCATAGACCACCTTACTGCCATATACGAAAATGTCGAATAGCTGCCGAAAGTAACCATATGAACTAAATAACCAAATTTTAGTCTAATACGATCAAAACCGTGCGAAATATAACATTTTTGTTGTTTTGCAAGCGGTAAAAAGGGGTGCTGCAAAATATTTCCCTAGAGCCATCTCGTAATCGAAACAAATCGAATGCCCAAATTTCAGCTCAATTTAGGTTAAGCCTGGCGCACTTTACTTCACTCGACGCTAACTTCCCGAAAAGTGAGTTTAACTAAAGTGGGACAGGCCTATTTTTAGTGCATTTGCCGAGAGTAACCATATGAACTGAATTACACAATTTTTGTCTAAAACGACTCAAACCGTTGAAATAAAACGTTTTTATTGGTTTGTGGGCGGTAAAAGGGGGCGTGGAAACCAATTTTTAGTTCAGTTGCTGATAGTAACTGTACAAACTAAGCCAACATTTTAGCTCAATCGACCCAGTAGTCAATTTAAATGATTTCTCAAAAAGTCGGTGTGGCTATATAGCTTACGCCTTTTTTTAGTACAGTTGCCGAAAGTAACCAAACAAACTTAGGTATCACATGTTAGTCTCATACGGTCAAAACTGCTTAAAATATAGCATTTTGTGGAAACCAACTTTTCGTACAGTTACTGTCAGTAACTACACAAACCAAAGTACCAAATTTAAGTCTTATACGACCAAAACCATCTGAAATAAACCATTTTTATTTATTTGTGGGCGGTAAAAGGGGGCGTGGAAACCTATTTTTAGTACAGTTGTCGACAGTAACCGTACATACTAAATTACCAAATTTTAGCCTTATACGACCCAAAGCGACTGAAATATAACATTTTTATTGATTTGGGGGCAGTAAAAAGGGGGTGTGGCAAATTTTTTAATAAACCATCTCGTACCTGAAACAAATCGACTACCAAAATTTCAGGTCAATCGGTTCAGTAGTTTTGGAGTCTATAGACATCACACAGCCAAACTCACTTCGTTTTGCTTTTTATATATATAGATATTGATTTGTGGGCGGTAAAAGTGGGCGTGAAAACATTTACATATAGTGACCGTCTCTTAGATCACCTACACAGCAAGTTTCACTGTAAAAATGTGTAAAACTCCGGAATTGCCATGATTTCGAAAAAGTGGGCGTATTTATATTACGACCACGCCCATTTTTCGTACAGTTACCGACAGTAATTATCTGAACAAAATTACCAAATCTTAGTTTTTTACGATTGAAACCGTCTTAATATATTCTTTTTTTGGTTTGTGATCGATAGCGTTAATTTGGCTTGTATGGGAGGTACCACGCCCCCTCGTCCAATAAATACCAAACCTCACAGGAACACTCTCAATATGTGGCTCCATTTTCCCTGAAAATTTCATAAAGATCGGTTCAGCGGTTTTGGAGTCTATATGTGATATAGCCACATACCCACATACCCACATACCCACATCCCCACATACCCACATACATACATCCATTTTTATATATATAGATTCCCAAAGTTATTTGTTGTCATTACGACTCCGCTTCTAATCTCAACCGTCGCTCAGGTGCGAATACGAATCAAAGCCAGGCTTCGACTAACTGAAAGCACTCATAAACGTTCGGCAGCATTACACCTTCGCTTCTTAACTCAGGGACATCTTCTGGTCTGAGATCGAAACAAAACAAAATTTTCACAGATTGGACTATTTCAGGAAAGTTTTCAGATAGCTTGAATGGAAATGCTTATTCTTGAATAAGTAATGATATCATTCCTGAATTTTCAAAGCAAAAAAAATCTTATTTCACACCAGATTTCACTAGGAATTGCAATTGCTGACCGCTGGGATTGTGTTGAAATTTGAAGAAACATTTTATTTGTATTATTTGTGACAGTGTCTGTCTTTGCTATGTGGATTTCGGCGCTGTGATGTTTGTTAATGGTACACTCTTGCCTGACCTGAGAGGTAAACATGGACCACATAACAAAATTTCGGCGTCGAGGGTGGAGATGATCTAATCGCACTATTGTCGACAGCTTCTTTTGGGCATATTTTTGAATTTTTTTTTTTCATAAAAAAAAAATTTATTTTGCCAATATGCTCATGTAAACGAGCTTCGAAACGAACACGAGATCAGGGATTCATAAATTTTTCTAAGTGACTTTTTCTAAGAAAAATTTTAAAATTTTTCCAGTGAAAATGATTAACATTAAAATAAACACTAAATAAAATTATATATAAAAAAAAATTTTTCATAAATTTCTTCATACAAAATTAAATAAAAACACTTAGAATTTTTTCATATAAAAAAGTCGAGCTTGTTTATGAGTCAAGCACACGAGATCTCGGACCCATACAATATTATGTGAGATGACTTAGAATTTTTTCATATAAGTTTCTTCATAGAAAATTATATAAAAACACAGAATTTTTATTATAATTGACGTATTATTAGCAGCTAACGAAAAAATTGTTTTTATTAAAAAATTTATATATTTTCATATAAAAAAGTTGGACCTTAAAACGAGCTCGAAACGAACACGAGATCTCGAATCCATACAAAATTATAAGAAAAGACTTCGAATTTTTTCATGTAAATTTCTTCATAGAAAATTATATAAAAAGGCTTAGAATATTTTAATATAAAAATTATGAATTTTTTTATTTTAATTTACGTGTTTTTAGCAGCTAACAATGAAAAAATAGTTTTTATTTAAAAATTAAATATTTTCATATAAAAAAGTCGAACTCGTAAGCGAGCTCGAAACGAGCACGAGATCTCGGATCCATACAATATTATGTGAATAGACTTGCAAATTTTTCGTATACAAATTATGAAAATTTGTTAATTTCAATTTACGTATTATTAGCAAAGTTGGGCGCAGTGCACTAAATGCTGAGTGCACTAAGCCTTTCACTTTCACTAAAATATATTAAAAAAAAATTATATTTTTCACTATTTTTTTACCAGCTTAGTGATAGTAAAGCATCTTTTCACTATCAATACGGATTTTAGTGACGGTGTTATACTGCTGCACTATAAATAAATTTAGTGGTAGTTGCTAAATTTCCACTAAACTCACATAGTGCAAAATTTGAGCAGTCACTACATGAAAGCTGCAATTGAAAGTGTTTTCACTCAACTTTCAAATATGACTGATTTCGAAACTATTTCAGACTCGAATGAAAAAAATCTATGATTAAGAATAACTATTTTTCGAGCTATAGTTCAGATATGTTCATGAAGAAAACAGCAACAACAGCTCTGAATGCGCAATACTAAAAACAAACTGTTCCGAATTTCTTTCAATTGAGTGAAAACTTTCTGTGTTTTACTTCTATAAGTGCAGGTATTTTTTTTTGCACTGTTAATTTAGTGAAACAAAAAAGTTGCACTAAGCTGTATAAATCGCCCATTTCAGATTGAGGTGACCTATCAGTTGCACTGACCATCTCTGATTTGTCTAAAAATTTGTTTTTAGGTTGGTTTTTTGTTAATAAAACCAATTCCTGAGTTTAAAGTTTAGAAAAAATTTTTTACGGAGCCACAGCCATTCGAATGCCAAAATAGGGCCTATTTTTAGACAACATAGCTCAGTCAATTTAAATCCGATTTTCGTAAATAAGGTATCATTGGAAAGGTTATTTTGTCTATTTTAAGGAAAAAATATAAATTTTTTGGAAAAATTGCAGTAAGTTGGCCCATTCTTCGTTTTAAAATTTAATGCCATGCCAACAACAGATGCTATAATTTTTTTTCAGTTTATTAATTTTGGTTTTTTGTAAGTTTCAATACCTTTCCAACGATATAAAATTAAGGTGTGCTCTTGAAGGATTCAGAAGTTATGGCGTATAACGTGCAGTGTTAAACAATTTTCAATACAAATTCAACTAGCTATCAAAGCATCACAGCATACATTTTTTTCCTTGTGTTGAATTTGAAAAAAAAGTTGAATTTGTTCAAAATTAGGCGATTGCTTACAGCAGCTTGTGTTTTTGTGTGTGCGTGTTTTAGTTTTTGCAAAACACAAGTTTGCAATAGAAAACAAATTGCTAGTTGAATTTTATTTGAAAATTGTTTAACACTGCACGTTTTACGCTATAACTTCTGAACTCTTTAAGAGCACACCTTAATTTTATATCGTTAGAAAGGTATTGAAACGTACAAAAAACCAAAATTAATAAACTGAAAAAAAATTATAGCGTCTGTTGTTGGCATGGCATTAAACTTTAAAATGAATAATGGGTATATTTAGTGCAATTTTTCCAAAAGTTTTGTATTTTTTCCTTAAAATATACAAAATAACCTGTTTAATGGTATCTTATTTACGAAAATTGGATTTAAATTGACCGAGCTACGTCGTTTTAAAACACACCCTATTTTGACCTTGAAAAATGGTTCTAAAAATTTATAACTTCGGATTTAGTTTTCTAAGCAATAAACCAATCTAGGAACAAAATTTGAGCCAAATCGGAGATGGTCAGTGCGAACTGATAAGTCACCTAAATCTGAAATGGGCGAAATTCTTTTTTTCACTATTTTTATATGAATTTGAGTGAACAAATTTTGTGATAATAGTGAGGCTTATATTTTTGAATTCATCGGTAAAAACTGATAGAAGATAGAGAATAATTTTATACTATCGGTACATGAAAGCTGAAACTGCAAATTTAGTGCACTAAGCCAATCTCTGATTATTAGCAGATAACAATGAATAAAGTTGTTTTTGTCAAAAAAAAATATTTTCATACAAAAAAGTCGTCTTTGTTATGATTTCGAAACAAACACGAGATCTCGAACTCGTTAACGAGCTCGGAACGAACACTTGATCTAAAATTATGTGAAAAGACTTGGAAATTTTTCATATAAATTTCTCATCGAAAATTACATGAAAAGACTTGGAAGTTTTCATATAAAAATTATGAATTTTTTTTATTTTAAATGTCGTATGTATTTTTAGCAGCTAACAATGAAAAAATTGTTTTTTTAAATAAAATATTTTCATATAAAAGAGGCAGTTTGAGAAAGCTTCGATAATTTTAATTAACGATTCGTTCTCGAATCGTATTCTCGGACTCGTTAACGAGTGGTGATTTTCTCCCGTTCGCGTATTCGAAAATGATTCGAAAACGATAATCGTTATCGATTAAAATGTTCGAGAATGCGGATTCGTTTAGAATTTTTTCTCTTATTGAGATGCTGTAATTGGACAACTACTGTTACAAAGACTTCGACTGCAAATAAGTTAAAAAAGTATCTATGCTTTGAACTTTTTTTCATTTACAAATAAACTTGATAATTGGTTAATCATCGAGAAATAATTAAAACTTGACATTAGCTGGACAAAGTTTAAAATTGCATTTTTCCGATCAGAATAAAAAGGTTTGAAGGTGATTAATATAAACTACT
Source organism: Dichetophora obliterata (assembly GCA_963920525.1). Lineage (NCBI taxonomy): Eukaryota > Metazoa > Arthropoda > Insecta > Diptera > Sciomyzidae > Dichetophora > Dichetophora obliterata. The sequence continues at coordinate 99,931,390 of OY986437.1, forward strand.
ACAATTTGTGGTACAAAATAAAATTAACCAAACAAAATAGCACAACTTTGTTAATTATATATATTGAGAAAATTTACACACGAACAAGCTGAAAGCGTTAATAAGCTTCTCTAGTAGCGTTACGAAAAATTTCAAAGCATAGTTAACTTGGCCAGGGAAGAAAGGGAACGAAAAATGTTGAAGTACGCCAGCCAACGTGTGTTTGCTGCAATAAAATTATCCGCCAAACTGAAAGAGTTCAAAGTCTAAAGATCAACAACTTTTTGCAACAGTCATAAACTTAGTGTTGTTGCAACAGAAAGTCTTTTTAAACAATCTCTAAAAACTTACCCAATGATTTCTTCTGTTCATATTTCTGTTTGCCTCCTGCCCACCAAATTGCGAATTCATCCGTATTGAAAGTGGCGGTGTTGCGTTCTTTTTGCAAGTCCGGATTAATGCTGGTTGCTGGCATATTTGTAGTTTTTATTTACGTTTATTAAGTTTTTAATAATGAATTTTTTTCTCTTTGGTATTGCTTGCTTTGCCGACTTTTCACAATGAATGCGCATCGAACACTAAATGCGAATCAGCAACTCAGCATGGAAAGTACCATAAATTATTAACGAATAAAGATTACAGCAAATATTAGAGACGTAGCCGACGAAACAACATAAGCGCCTGAAACAAAAGTTTAAATAATTTTTCTTGCTTGTCCGCATAAAAAAAAAAAGAATATTTTTATTTGATTTTTGCGATAGATGTAACTTTAGAATGGCTTAACTTAGTAAGAAATTCTAGTTTTTGGCTTTGATTGGCACTATTTTTTATCATTTAAAAGTGAGTTTCAAAAATAGTGGCGCTTAGTCTAATTTTTCTGTTATGTATATTTTTGTTGATAATAAGGAATAATTTTACTTTAGATTAAAACTTCTATGTACAACCGGTGTTTTGAAAACAATCTGTTCTAAAAATAATGTCGGAGTATTTCTACTACTGTAAGAGTATTGATACTCTCGAAATAGCAACTACTTTCTTGTTCATCAGGATGTACATCGATGATATAAGGTTACGTTTGAGACAGACTTGAGTTCAATTAGGAATTATATATTAAATTTTGGGTCCATCAACTGATAAGACTTCAAGTCAGAGCTTGTGGATATGTAAGTTGAGCAGTGCTTAATTCCTAGTTATAAGCTTATCATTGATGATGAAGTCTGATCAGTTTTATTTCATTTTATTTAATCTAGCAAACGTAATTTACTATCTTTTTCTCTTATTGACCATTAGATCTCTGTGTGTTGAATTGATTTCTGTTATTTTACTTTGTCATGTTTCATTACTTTTTCTAGTTATAGAAAAAATTCCATTCGTTTTTTTTTTTTTTTTTTTGCAATGAAACCTAAATATTATTACAAACTGGTTTAATTATTACCAAAACTCGCGAGAAAGAAATATAATAAAAAATTCTTTGTTATGATTTACTAACGAAAAGAAATGCCAAAGTCAGCTGTTGTTCTTAAAGTTCGTCAACATTCAGGGATGCAAGATTGCTTTGCCTATATCAAACATTTTTCGTCAAAATTTACTTGTGCAATAGGCGTTTTCCTTTATTTGTGCGGAGTAGAGCAAGAGTTCTCAAAACCATAACATCTTTTATATATAATTTAAGATTTATGTTTATTTTACTCTTTAAATGTATATATCAAATATGAATTTAAATATAATTGGTAAGTTTTGCTACTTTTGTTTAGTTTACATATTAATATCGTCATATGAAATGAAAAAAAGCCGTAAGTTAAGGCACAACCAAAATAGACGATTTGTTCCGTAACGAGTAAAAACGTAAATGTTCGTATTGTAAAAATTTCTGAAACCACTGAGTTGACAGAAAATTTTAACAGCGTTACTTTACTTTACTTGTTCAGAAGGCACACAAAGTTTCAGAAACTGATTCTGATCACTCATGGTGTAAGAAAACCAGGTGCTAGTGAGTTTTTGACACCATTAATATCTTCACTTCTGTCAAAAAATTGTGAGCTAAAGAGCAGAACTGTTGATAGTTGCCAAATTATGTTATTTGTTTGAGTTGCTAGATGATGTGATATAGTTTTCATTGTTCGAATCAAGTGTAAATAAATATTTAATGCAACTAATTGTCCCGTGTTGTGTTGACAAAAAGTTATTGCAGTTGTTTTCGCGGATTTGTCATGTTTGTCATTAAATGCTTTGGCCATTTTATCAGAAACGTGCGCTGGAAGGTGCCGCCGACATGAAGCTTTGGCCAGCATGCAAATTGTCTTGCATTTACATCGTTTTTTTTTGCATAACGCACAGCGTCTCATATATTTTTTTTTATTGTTTTCCATATCACTTTATTATCATTTTAATCTCAGTAAAAATCTTATAAACTTCCAGAAAGACACGAATTTAACAAAATTTGTTTTCATTGCAATTTATCAACAGCTTTTTTTGACAAGAGCGAGGATACATAAGGTCTGTTCGCGTACTTTTCTAAAAAAATGAAAAACGTCAAAAGTAATAAGAGAATTAACTTCAACTTTAAAAAGTAAACGAACACTTTCTGGTAAAATAATGAAAAATGTCAAATACGTCTAAGAAAATCTAAAAAAACTCAGCTGCTACACACACACAGCTACCATTTGACAATTTTCATCTTTTTACAAGATGAAATTCTTCTTGTAAAAACTTTTAAAAACTTGAACGGAGGGAAAATGTGATTTCCTCTCTATTACCCAATTCTCTCAGTAAACGAAACGCTTTTCAGGCACTTTCTAGTAAAAACTTTTGAAATATTTCGTTTGCATTCGACTACGCAAACAGACCTATAATTTTATCATTTTGAGAGAGAAGTGTCAAACTCACTAACACCTCTATTTCTTACACCATGTCATGGTATAATTATTTGTCAAGGTAGTAGCGTAGACTGGCTTTTTTCTCACGAGCGGCGATGGGTAGTTTTCAAAATTAGCTGTTCATGCAATTAATCAAAGAAATGTGAAAAAATAAGCAACGACATAAAAATAGCTAGTCAACCGCAGCAAACTAAAAACATTCCAATAAAATTCGCGAAAAAATTTAATGAATCAAAGAAAAGTTAAAAATAAGCACATAACTAGTCAACAGCAGCAAACTTCAACTCCTTTAGCTGTTTTTGACAACTACCAATCGCCAAAAAACTGTCACGGCTACCTCGTCAAATAATTATACCATGCACCATGTGATCACTTACTCAACGCATTGATTAAATTTAGTGTATTTTGAACGCAGCCATTTTCAGTTTTTATTAAATGCACGCGATGACGAAAGTTATTTCAGAAAAATGTTTACAAAATAAACTTAAAAAATCTCTTGAAATAATAAGGAAATATGACTGGTTAATTGATGCATGCGTGTATGTAAGACTTTAGATAATTCAAATAAACTAAAAGTAAATATAAAACGTGTGCAAAATTGTAGGATTTCTATGCGGATGATCACTGGTCTAAATTGCCAAAATCCTGGCAGAAGCACTTTGAAGACTTGCAGCCGGAGGATTTAACATACCTGATAGATAAGCAAAATGTTCGCCACCTTTGGCCCTTGGAGTTGTTGGCGTTACGTCAACTACGAAAGGAATTAATAGTACCCAGATATCCAGAAGTTAAAATTGAGGTAAATTCGTCCAGAATAAAAAAATTAAGTTGACCAAAATGTATCATTTTAAAGAAGGCCTCCGATAACTGCATATTGATGCAGCATACAAAGCTTTGGAATGTTTTTAAAACACGTATAAAACATAAGAAACGCCATGAGATAACAAGAATGGCAGCTTTTTGCAAATGCAGCATGGAGCAGACGCCTGTCGATTTTTTGGTGGACTTTGGGGCCGGTGTTGGACATCTAGCGCGATTGCTTGGTTATGGATATGGCATAAAAATTTGCTGTCTGGAGCGAAATGAAGCGCTGAGCCAACAAGCAAGGTAGATAAATATTAGGTTTACCAGTATTAAATAAATACCAAAATCTGATAGCGACCACGACTTGCTGCTGGAGAACACAGCTTATAAATATCTTTCGCCAGCGGAACGTGATAATTTTCAACGTCCAACGCATCTTGTACTAAATTTGACAGAAAAAACGAAACCGCAGGAGTTTTTATTACGAATTCGAAATGCAATGGGTCTTTCTTCGGATGACTACAGTTATGGTATTATAGGTCTGCATTCATGTGGCGATTTGGGAGTTATTCTGATGAACATGTTTCTCGCCTGTCGACAAGCCAAGTTTATAAATTTTGTTGGCTGTTGCTATATGAAATTGAGCACAAGAAACGAAAACAGCGAAGCAATTTGTGTTGGATATCCTTCAAGTCATTTCTTGAACTTTAAATATTTCACACGTAAGTCTCATCTAAGCTATGTGTCTCGAGAGATATCATGTCATATGGAAGAAGTGTATAGCCAGCGATTGCTTGAGAGCAATTATGAAGATTTAAAGATTCACGTATTTCGCGCAAGTGCGGAAGAAGTTTTCAGTTCCCGATATACCATGTTAAGACATGCAGGCTTACGCAGTGTTAAGTACGCGCCAGGCTTGACATTTGAAGAGTAAGTTTTTGGAATTTTTTAAATTAAATATGAAACCTTCTCTATTGCTCAGCTATTTCCACAAAGCTACAGCGAATCTACTGGTAACATATGACTCGTTGCATGGGTCTATTGATTTGCGAACAACTGAATTGCAAAGAGCTGAATCGAATATCGCAAACTGGCACCGTTTGGTGATATTCTACACGCTGCGATTGCTTTTTGCTCCACTTATCGAAAGCATTGTGATTTACGATCGGATACTATTTTTAAGAGAAAATGGTAGGTTCTGTTTGCGGTTATAAACAATGATTGAATGATTTTTGTGCGTTTTGTCATTGCAGATTGTGTTGTGGACATAAGAGCAATTTTTGATCCGTTTCTATCGCCCCGAAATCACATAACCAGTGCTATTAAAAAAACCTAAATAACTCGTTTGGCGTTTATTTGTAATTAAATCAATCTTTTAAAGTTAGCACTAATTTTGTTATAATTATATAAAACAAGCTGTTGTTCGTGGCAAATTATTGTCCGCTATAGTTTATAAAACTCTGGGCCAATTGAGTGAACATTTTATCAGAAAATATGTTTCGAGTACCAGATGGTTTAGGGGTAATGAAAGATGTATTGGATAACGAGTTGTGACACCTTCCATATAGCTTCAAAACCAAAAATGCGATTACCTCTAAACAAATCGTTGGATGAGTTGAAACTTTCCGAATATGTTTGCCTTGGCGTCAATTGTATATTTAGTTCCGATAGGTTGCGCTCAACATCGAAATTTGCCAAAACTCTATAACTTGAGATATATCAAAGCTATCGTCTGATAAATGCAATTTAATGTTTATGTCCAAAATAGACACACGTCAACTCATCGAAGCTGAACAAAACGGTTTGACAAAACAAAACGGTTTGACAAAACAAAACGGTTCGACAAAACAAAACGGTTTGACAAAACAAAACGGTTTGACAAAACAAAACGGTTTGACAAAACGTTTTGTTCCGTAAGAACCGAACGTTTAGCGTCTCAACTTGTCAACACCAGCTGTTCAAAGTGTGCGACATTTTTTCACTCATAGTTTACAAATGTTTACTTAATAATGAACCAAATTATTATTGCACATAAATTGATAAATAAAAGGCACTCTGTACGCAATTGATCAGCAGTTTCAAATGAGTTGAGGAAATAGTTTAATTTTGGGTTAAATGTCAAAACAGACGAAACTATTGCAGACATTCGTCAAGTTGCAATCGTCTCGTTTCGTCTATTTTGATCGGGCCTAAAGACCTCGTCGACTCGTTTTCTTTGTAACTTGTTATCGACGTCGTCATTACCTCCAGTCCAGTGACAAGACGAGACGACTTTTTATCGATAATTTAGTAGCTACTTAACTTCTTCCTGAATCAGCAGTTTAAAGGCCCAGTTATAATAGATGTAATGTAAAGTAACGTAATGTTGTCAACTGTCATCGTGACGGGACGTAATGTAAGAAAACGTTGTAGCAATTATAATCGGCAGTAGCCAGGCAGTTATTTCTCGTAAATAATTGCACGTTCCTGTACAAATACAATTAAATCTTCGTCATCCATAGCTGTGGATACATAAAACTATCACTTTAATAACAAAAGCTCAACAAAAAGCGTAGTTCAACAATATAAAATAGCGCAATAATCGAATCTAACCTCAATGTTTAGTTGTTCTTTGAACGGACGTAATGTAAAGTAACGTAGAAATCGAAATCCAACGGATCTTTACGTCCCGTTACATTACGTAACTTCTATTATAATCACTTGTATAAGAAAAGTATTGATTGAAACAGTAAGTGACAGAACACACTGCTGCAGTGACATTTCACTACATTACGTTACGTCTATTATAACTGGGCCTTAACTGAAATTTCGTTGTTGAAATATTTTGCATTTATGTATTTCTTATCATGTATATTATTTCTGATACAAGTTCAAGTGAAGAAGTACTGAAAAAATGCCTTCTTACAGAAAGAAAAACTTTAAGGCAAAGGTCGAAGATATTTAACCTGCCAGATAACAAGTAAGTTTTATAATTTTGATATTTTGGGTCATGATATTCGTCATTAAAATTTTATTTTACAACAGGTTTCAAAGTTATTTTCGAATGAATAAAGTAGCGTTCAAATATGTGCTAAATCTTTTTGCTAAGCTTGAATACTTCTCCAGCTCTCGAAGTATATGTTAAAACTTCGTTTGTAAACTTTTGTTATTTCCATTTGGAATTTAAATAATGCAAAATTAACAAATAAAAAATAAAAGAACAAATAACAACAACAACACTACGCTTCAAGTCATCACAACTCGTGCGGAAAAAACTCAACGACAACTCGACACGACATGTTTTTCAAAAATATTACACTGCGTCTACAAATGACAGTAATCACTTGCAAGTAAAGAACATATATTGTCGAAAAAATTTGAAAAAACTCGAAATTAGCTGCAAATTGCAAACGACTGCAAGTACAAGTGCAATTTACAAGATTTCGTCGAATGCGAAGATTCTCTCTGCAAAAGCAGTTTTATTTAGTAATTATTTTTATGTAATTATAAAATATTATAAATTTATTTATATTGATTTGGTGAAAAGATCAGAACGAAAGTTAAAAAAATTATTCCGAGAACGAGCGCCATTTTTGTGATTACATTGCTATTAATTTTTGCTGAATTTTAATTGTAATACTCGAAATTCCATAAACCTTTAGCAAATTTGGCATATTGTTAGACAATTTGTGATTTTTGCATTGTGTTCATCTCTGTGATGGTCTCTGAATTTAATATAAATTTTATATATATTTGGTTCTTACTTCAAATTTTCTTGTTCTGTTTTTGGTTCTTATAAACTTTGTTTTTGGTTCTTACGTTAATTCGGCGGTAAGGGCTCGATATTTTCTATACAAGAACTAAAACTGCAATATTTTGTTTTGTTTTTTTGTATTTTATTTGTATACTGAAGTACCATTTTTTGTTTATTTTTTAACAATCAAACACATTTTTTATATTGAATCATTTGCTTGCTTCTTCACTCCCCAACAAAAGCGGTACAAAAATAATTTAAAAGAAAATCGAAAAATCGACTTCTAAAAGTTCAAAAAGTCGATGAGTCGACTTTTACATTTTCAACGATTAAAAAAGACGAAATCGACTTTTGCTTGCAGTTGCACATCCCTACTTCGGATTTGCACAATTAACAGCAGAAGTTTTCTTGACGATGTGGTCGCGCATACTTATAAAATTTGTGCAAAGGTTTTCCATGCGATTATTGACAGCTCGTTTGCGAAGGTGAAAAAATACACAGTTTGCACGGTATACGAGGGTTTTGCGCTTTTAGGTGAATACCATTACTATTTGTTTGAAAATTAAATGAAAACTAGTAAGAAAATATCTTCGGCTGGACGGAAGTTAAAATACCCCATGGCTGTATTTTATTCGAACTCTTGAATGTTGTATTATTTTGGTGACGTCCCTTTTATAAGGCGTGGTTTTTATCCAAATATTTCACATTTGAAACTCTGAGTTGCTTTTATTTATTAAAGCTTATGTAAGCAATATCAAGTTTAAACATAAATGTTTTTTAATTTAGAAATGTTTTTCGAATTTAGAAATGTTTTACTGTTATAATGACGTCACTTTGTATGGGAGGTGGGCGGAATTTTATTTTTTTTTGTTTTAAATTGCAAACATCGAGTGCATAGTTAAAATTTTAAGGAGATTTTACTGGTTTCATAAAATAATTTTGTATGGGAGGTAGAAGAGGTATTCATTGGATTTTTACAAATTTCATACTTTAAGTGCATATTAAATGTTATAGCATATGTGCAAAATTTGAAGTCATATTCATTTTAGTGGAATTTAAATAGATTTTACAGTTTTGACAAAATCACTTTGTATAGGAGGTAGGTTAGGTTAGGTTAAAGTGGCTGCCTCAAATTGAGACGCACTTAGGCCAATAAGGCCCATTGTGGTACCACAGGGGTTGATCTCCCTTCTCTATTCAAACCAGCTTGAGCTGTTCACAAAGCTTAGGATTCGGTATATCGATATTTCCGAGAGTTCTTCGAGGTCTCTGAAAAACCAGTTGTTTAGGTGAAGAAAACGTTTTTGAGCCAGCGCTGGGCAGGTGCAGAGAAGGTGTTCTGTAGATTCCACCTCCTCCTCATCTCTACAGCTTCTGCAGAAGTCGTTGTGGGGTATGTTTAATCTTTGAGCGTGCCTGCCAATAAGGCAGTGCCCTGTCAGGATCCCTATCATGGTGCCAATGTGATCTCTACTAAGAGATATGAGTTCTTTTGAACGCTTCAGATTGAGTTTGGGCCAGATTTGCCGTGTTATATTACAAGTGTTACCTGCTGACCATCTTTTGTTGGTGTTAATACAGGATAACTCATGTGTAAGGAGTTTACATGTGGTGAGAGGAATACCAAAGTTTGTCTTGTCTGAAGATAGTTGTTTGGTTGTACCTGTGCGAGCGAGTTCATCTGCTCTGCAGTTACCTAGAAAATCCCTATGTCCAGGAATCCAGCATAGGATAATTTTGAGCTGCTCTGCCATCTCATTTAGAGATCTGCGGCAGTTGAAAACTGTTTCAGATGTTATTTCAACAGTTCCTAGGGCTTTCAGAGCGGCTTGACTGTCAGAAAGTATGCATATATCCATGGAAGATATATCATTTTTCTGAAGCCAAGTTAACGCTTCATGTATAGCAACGATTTCAGCTTGAAATACACTGCAATGGTCAGGGAGCCTGAAGGCTATATTGATGCTTAATGTTTCTGAGTAGACTCCTCCACCTACTTTGCCATCTAGTTTTGATCCATCCGTAAAGATCTCAATGACATTGTGAGGTGAACGGTTTTCTTGTTCCCACTCTTCTCGAGAGGGAATGGATACATCGAACTTCCTCTCAAAGAGTAGTTTTTGTGTGATGTAGTCAATGGACCTAGGTAAAGGAGGGAGAAATTTTCTGATACAAGAATGTCCTAGTGTACCTTCTTTCCACTGGGAGGTGGCTACTAGGCGGATGGCTGTATAAGCGGCCATCTGTTTAGCTAGGATATCAAGTGGTGTAAGATGGAGCATTGTGTCTAATGCGTCTGTCGGAGTGGTTCTTAGGGCTCCGCTAATGCACAGTTCAGCTGATCTTTGAACTTTACGGAGAAGGTTATGGTGAGTCTGTTTTTCGAGTGCATGCCACCAGACAATAGCACCATATAGCAATATTGGCCTTACAACTGCTGTATAAAGCCAGTGAGTAACACTTGGCTGTAAACCCCATTTGCTACCCACCGCCTTTTTGCAAGAGTATAGGGCAATGTTCGCTTTTTTGGCTCTTTCGAGCAGATTGGGCTTCCAGTTTAGTTTCCTATCTAGTATAAGGCCCAGGTATTCTGCTTGATCTGAGAAGATAAGACTTGTATTTCCCAGTTTTGGAGGGCTAATTTGAGGTACATTGTGTTTTCTTGTGAAAACTACTAACTCAGTCTTATTAGGATTAACGCTGAGCCCACAGCTGATAGTCCAGTTGACAAGAGTATTTAGGCAGTTTTGCATAATGTCTCGGAAAGTAGATATATATTTTCCAGAGGTAACAATAGCAACGTCATCGGCATAAGCTATCACCCTGCACCCCTCTAGTTCTAGTTTGCCTAGCAGTTCATTCACTGCTAAATTCCAGAGTAGAGGCGATAGAACCCCTCCCTGAGGGGTTCCTCTTGGTACAGATCTTAGCGTGGATGCCGCTCCAAATTTTGCACTTATAATCCTGCCAACTAGCATTTGGTTTATGAGTGCTATCAGCGCGGCATCCACCCCAAGCTCCGTCAGCGCACTGGTGATGGCCCCTGCCTCGACGTTATTAAAGGCTCCTTCTATATCAATAAAAGCTATCATTGTATATTCCTTCAGATAGAGGGATTTTTCAATGATGGAGATTATGGAGTGGAGAGCTGTTTCCACTGATTTGCCTTTGGTATAAGCATGTTGAGCTAGAGATAATGGCTTCTTATCTATCATGGATCTCAAGTGAATATCAATTAATCTCTCGAGGATTTTTAGAAGAAAAGATGAGAGACTAATTGGTCGAAGGTCTTTTGGGTTTACGTGTGAGCTTTTTCCTGCCTTAGGTATAAAGATAACCTTCACATTACGCCATCGCTGGGGAATGTGGTTTAGGTCAAGGCAGCTTTGGTAGATCAACAAAAGCCGCTCCTTAATGATGTCATACGACTTTTGGATTTCAATGGGGGCTATACCATCTGGTCCTGGTGACTTAAATGGTTTGAAGCTACTGATTGCCCATTTGAGCTTTGTTTGCGAGAGTATTTCTAGAGATCTGTTCACAGGTGGTAACTGATATACCTGGATTGGATCGTTGTATATCTCTGAACATCCCGGAAAGTGGGTTTCTACTAAAACGTTCAGAGATTCTTCACTGCTTGTGGTCCAAGTACCATCTTCTTTTTTCATGAAGCTTGGATTCGAGGGAGCCTTGGCTAGAATTTTCCTGAGCCTTGACGCCTCAGAGGTCTGTGATATATTTTCACAGAAGGTCCTCCAGGACTGTCTTTGTGCTTTTCGTATTTCATTTTTATATTCCTTGAGGGCTATTTTATAATATGACCACGTATCTGTAGATCTTGTGGTCTTTGCCCTGTTGAAAAGTTTTCTGGTCTTTTTCCGTAGCTCTTCTAGTCCCTTATTCCACCAAGGAGGCTTTTGCTTCCCCCTCAAAGTTTTTAGCGGACAAGCAGTATCTAGAGCTTTATTTAGCGATTTAGTGAGACTATTAACTAAGTTGTCTAAAGATTGTTTATTGGAAGGACGATTAGTTGGTCCAATTGAGAGATCTGTATTTAAGGAATTTATATAAAGATCCCAATTGGTTTGTTTAAGATTGCGAAATTCGCATGATCTCGAGTCAAAGTTATCAACATCAAAGAGGATATATCTATGGTCTGAGAAGGAGTGTTCGTTAGAAACTCTCCAGTTTTTTACCCTATTAGATATATGGACAGAGGCAAGGGTAATATCCAGAACCTCCTGTCTATTACTTATAATGAAGGTGGGTTCATTACCTATATTGCATATATTAAGATTAGTTGTGAGGATGAAGTCAAATAGAAACTCACCCCGTTTGTTGGTGTCTGAGCTACCCCAGATCACATGATGAGCATTTGCATCGCACCCGATAATTAAGCTCTTTGCTTTTGATGCTGCTTTGGAGACTAAATTTTTAAGGTTGTCTTCTGGGAGGACTTCGTGGTCGTGCGCGAGGTATGCTGAGACCATGGCTCCTGTTGTCATGACTACCACAGACTACCCATGGCTCCTGGATCAGGACGATGTCATCTCCATCTTTGCTGAGACGGATTATCAGGCTGGCGTACGCAGCCTTGGAGTGGTGTAGGTTAATTTGTACTACCTTCAGCATTTGAGCTTCTAGTAGCTAAATCAACCTCCACCACAGTTGTGTCAGAGTCCTCGTCTGATTTAAGAAGGCTATCCTCCAATGAGGATAGCCGAAATGTGCGTGCCAGTTCCATCACGGAGCTTACGCCCTCCGGTTCTAGCACAGGGGGGCAGGTTTGAGAGGATGGTGCGTTTTTAATTACTTTGGAAGCCTGCTCTTCCTCCAATAACGCCTCATCTTTTTTGTAGACCCTCAGTTCTATGGATGAGAAACCATAGTCTACCACGAAACCTTTGGATGACAAGAGAGCCAGGGACTCCTGGTTGATAACAAATGTTACCGACCTAAAGTCCCCCTTCGGCTCATCAACCCGTGTCACCTTCCAGTTTGCTGTTGGTAGACCATGATTTCCCAACCTTATTGTCTCAAGGATTATTTGAGGGTCAGAGTGTTCGGCTGGGACCCGGGAACGCGCCCTTGGTCTGTTTGGGATCAGATCCCTATCAATGACCGCGAGATTCGCGCCCGGCCATACCTCACCAATCCTTGAGATTGCGATCTTATACAGATCTAGAGACCTTTGGTCAGCACATGCGATCAGCTTCACATGGCCTTGATGCCATCCACTGTCGCGACAAGAAGGGCCTCTGCCGGGAAACTCCTTCATAATCGGAATGAAGATAGTGGCCAGTTTTCCCACTACCTTCCTCCATTTTTCAGGCGAGATGCTGCCGTCTGGGTCGCTTCTGTCAATCACCGCAATGGTAATTTGTCCAGCCGCGATTTCGCTGAAGAGTTTTGGAGTGGCTGTGTTACCACAAATTTTCTTAGCGCCCGGCATTGGGACCTCCTCTAGAGATCGCTGACGCTTAGTAGGCACCGGTTTGGGTTGTGTAGAAGCTTGTGACTCCTCCAAGGTGCCTACCGCCCACTTCCAGGACTTCCACTGAGCCTCGGTACGCTGGTTCTCGGGAATTTTCGCAATGCGATCCCTTACCCTTAGCGCTGATTTCCGAGAATCACGGCCTGTCCTTTTGGTGGATGGCGTCTTTGTAGCCGGGCCCTTGTTGCTACTTCCACATGTGCCAGGTTTGGTAACCACTGCACTAGCGTCCGCAGCAGAAGCATTTAGAGACTGCGCGTCTGCAGGCTGTTGGCCAAAAGGAGCGTTTAAAGACCGCGTGTCTATAGGAGGTAGGTGTGGTTTCATCCTATTTTACTCATTTTCGATCTTGATCTTTATTTTTGAATAAAAATCATACACATATTTTGAATTTCGTTACGATAGCTCTCAAATTATGGCTGCTATCGTGATCACCGACAGATATACTAAATCGACTCAGGAAGTGATGCTGATTAAGAATATGTAGACTTTTCTATACCTAACACGCCTCCTTATCGGCGTTACAAACGGAGTGATAAAGTTAATATACCCCATACGTATTTTTATATTCGTGGGGGTATTAAAATAAGAGGAAACTAGTTATGACAACGACGGAAGTTATGGTGCAACGATTCGTCAGAAGAGGATAAAAGCTTGATGGAACTGATCAGAAGTACAAAACAATTGAGAAACGCTCCCAAACCTTTGGAAATGAATTCCAGAGGAGTTTTGACATCTTCAACATGTAGAATATTTGTTTTACAGATTTCTACAGAACTTCCGACTGTTCAAGGAGACGTTTGTAAACTTGAAGACGACTAGGACTTCCTATTTTAGAATTTCCTAATAGTATTTTGGACGGTGTTGCAACATGTAGTCGAAAATTGTCCTGCAAAATCACTTTATTGTGTCTGCGCTCATCCTGCGTTTTTTTTAACGATCGGCTCATAAACATCAATTGTCGGCTATAGCGACGTCACGTGATGGTTTTGTTGGGTTTGAGTAGCTTATAATACACCCACCGAACTGATCCAACTAAATAGAGAGCATGGATTTTGACCCATTTTGAAGCCCATTTCTGTATGTTGTTTTCGGCAGAGCATGGTCGCAAGAAGTTTCAACAAACACTGCAGATGCAAAACTTAAGCAAAACTAAAATATCTTCGTTTGTCGAAAAACAGAGAATTTATTCATACACCCAATATATTTAAGGCCATATTGTTCACTTCAATATATCTCTGACCAGCTGGTAAAGTACTAGATTTTCTGTAGATTAAGGCAGAATGACCAGTCACATTCGACTGATTAAATATATCCAGAGGTGAACAAATGAAAATACTTCTTCTATGGGAACCGTTTGTGTTTTTAAGTTATTCAATATTAACATACCGACACAAAGGATGGTGCACCCATAAAATTTGCAAATGGAGGAAATTGCCTCCCAGTTGAGCTCCGCTCGAATGTTCCACCAAGAACAGCACTTCAACACTACTGCCATCAAATCAACAATCTATAAGAATTTTTGTACACTTGACTAAGACTATTTGCCACTAAGCTGTGCATGACTTGGTAAAATAAACATTTACTATAAGTATCTCAATATAAAATTATCTTGACACAATGTACTCATGTCTAGCTAGATCAGTGGTCCCCAAACACATACTACTACAATTTTCGGATTTTGTGCTTATGTTAGTAGCTCTCTCACTCTCCGCACTGACACAAATTGCAGGTATTAAGCAAGAATTGTATTATTATAAAAAACTATTTTTTGTATTTTATATTTATAAAGAAACAAAAATAGGAAGCCTTTTTCATTTGTATAAATTTGTGAATTTTTACATTCCAATGAGTCCTGAATAAATTTTTAAGGTAATTCTAACGAATTAAGCTATTTATTTTCCACAAACGATTGAGGATCCATATTTCTAGTGCCTTTAAAAAAATATATATTTAAATGAGCCACTGTGCGTTGGCAAACCAAGCATTATGGCAGTCCTTAAAAATTTTCTATAAATAAAAAATCACTGCTCATGCTCTATTAATGTCTCATATTGTTTATGGACTGGAGGTATACTCTGGTACCACTTTATCCAATCTTAATAATTTACGTCTTACATTTAATAGAGTCGTAAGATACGTCTATAATCTTCACATACGTGACCATGTCACAGAATTTACTGTGAAATTCATTAATTATACTTTCTATGATTACATAAAGTTTAGATTAATATCTCTATTCTACAGAATTATGAGATGTGCTGCTCCTAAGAATGGTTCTGGACTATTTACTATGTGTAGGTCTCGGAGAAATTCTATGGTTGTTATACCTAGAATTCATAACTCTACTTTTGAGCGATCATTTGTTATTATAACTGCGAGGATATGGAACAATCTACCCAATGAACTTAAAGTATTTCGTCACTCTTTAGCTGTTTTTAAAAAGAATTACCTCCAATATTTACGTTCTAGTCCGGGATCTAATCAATAATGTTTTCCTATTTTAAATCGCTGAAATTAGGCCTTCAAGTTTATTTCCTTTTGTATTTAAAATGGTATTATAATTCGGGAATGTTTTGCAAATTGGAATGGTAGTAAGTTTAAGATATTTAAAATAAGATTAAATATGAAATGTTTGAAAATTTAAAAGAAAGAATTAGTTTAATGTAAATAACTTATGTAAAATAAAATGTAAAATATTATTTTTTTACTCGCTGTGAGTCTATATAATCAATTTTGGCCTTAATTGGCTTTAGGTTATAAATTAAATGAAATAAATAAAAAAAAATATATAAAAAATTATATTCATATTTCAATTTAATTTTGTACAGTGGATAAGCTGATCAAGCGGCGTGAACCTCTCCGTTTGAAGTCTCAGCTCCAACTACATAAGATAACTTCGTACGTGTGATTGTGTCGGTGTAATGTTCAAATTCGAACTCGAGGTCGCGAACTATTAAATGGGGACCGCTGTCCTAGATAGATACTTTGTTAACATATCTTTGCGTGAAAAAGCGCCAAATTTTCTTATATTTAGATCCAAAAGACGTCTGATCGATGTAAAAAATATATTTTGCATAGATTGACTTGAAACATTGTAAAAAAATTCAAACATAACTATATCTGCAATCATCATAAG
Organism: Dichetophora obliterata; assembly: GCA_963920525.1. Classification (NCBI taxonomy): domain Eukaryota; kingdom Metazoa; phylum Arthropoda; class Insecta; order Diptera; family Sciomyzidae; genus Dichetophora; species Dichetophora obliterata. The sequence goes on from OY986437.1 coordinate 99,947,415, forward strand.
TGAGTTGTTAAGCAGAAGAAGCAATTGGTAAAAAATCTCGCTTAAAGTCACTTATAGTACCCTTTCTTCTCCGCTGAATCAACAATTGTCTGTATTGCTGCAAAAGCCTCCTCCGCCGTTGGCTCAATCTCCACTGCAGGCAGTATGAACAAGTCTTCGCTATCTGGTGGACCGCGCAGCTCAAAGGTATAGGCAATCGGTATGCCAGCCTCAGAGTATGCCCAATCCATGCTACCGCCACTTGAGGGATAAATAGTTTCAATCAAGCTTCCGCTTGTATAATCACGCCCACTAAGTGCCTTGATGCGTGCACTGGCTTGCTTTCCAAACTCTTGTAAATCAACATAGTTAGGTACGTGCTCCTTGGTGTTTCCATAGGGAAACATAAGCATCTGCGAGTACGAGTGCAGTGCAATATAGGTCTTAATTTGCTCCTGTTTTACATGTTCTTGAATGTACTTGATCATACGTTGCGTTTCCAATTCGCTGGCAGCAGATGGGCCTGAATAATCGTAACGACATGGATCAGAGCTGCAACCCGTTGAGTTCCAATGCGATGGATAGTTGCGATTTAAGTCAACACCACGACAGGTGCCAAAGAGTTGACGATTCTTGCGCCACATGCGATCGTGCTCAAATGTGTACTTGTAGCCATCGGGATTGATGCAAGGAAAGACTATCCAATTGTAGTTGTTTGCCAGATTTTGAATGCCAGTATCATTTGAAGTAAGAAGCGTTTTTATGATAAATGTTGCGGTTGCGGGTGCGATCCACTCACGTGCGTGTATGCCGCTTTCGATTAAGATAGCTTTATTTTGCTTCGATCGTGCCAATTTTAAACCCATGATTGGCACACCTTGTGTGCTGTCGCCCATATTGAGCATAGTTAGATCTTTAGGATATTGTTCTACCATGTGCTGCATCCAGGTGTAAATTGTTTCCAGGTGAAAGTAATGCTGCCAATCAAAGTGCTTTAAATCTGTTCCAATCGGTAGCACTTCACGCATGTTTTTATCGATCTTCTCTTGGAAGTTGTAGGTCTAAAGAGAGAAAATAAAAAAGCGAGATATAACTAACTGTTAAATGTAAAGTTAAACTTTGGATACAAGCAATTTTAGTGTAGGAAAATTTTAGTTTAATATTTCAGCTTGGTCGGAATGCCAGATTATACAAAATGTACTTGATTAACGAAAACCACTTTGCTCTTTGTGCATTTAACTAAAATAGTTGTGGCTAAAAAAAGTTATATTTTTTAATATTTTGAATTATTAAAGAAGTGAAAAAGTAGACTATGTTGGTTAACGTTGTTGTTATTATTATTATTAATAAAATATCTTGTCAAGAATATTCAAATACACCTTTGTACCCTTTGTTGTGTGAGTGCTGAATTGAAATGCAGCTAGCATGCAATTGTTAGAAAATAACATAAGAGTGAGAAAATAGTTTTCGATAACTAGTGGTGGATCTAGGGTTTCGGTCTATAAAACTGCCGCCTTATTTTTTACCAAATCTACTTAAGAGTCTTCTTAGTTTACTTATACACAATACATGTCAAGTACCCGGAATTGCGAATCAATTGTCCATTTGTCCATACAGTTCCATGCTAACTACATGAAAAATATTTAAGGATGATGCTTAAAACTGGAATTAAAAAACTTGTGGTAGCGGAGGCAATGATATAAGCAGTTGTCTTTTAAAGATATTGAATACATTAAGGACAGGTTCTCATTTAGAGGTCCAAAAACACGGTGATGTTCCTGTTTTTTTGTTCATAGAAGGAAGTAAATGAACTCCTTGAGTTTTTGGCAGTTATTTACTGTTTCTTAAATTGTAAGAAAATATTTTTTTGTTGCATAAAAGTGTAGTGTCAAGTGTCAATACGCCGTCATTGAAAAAAGGTACCCAAACGGTTTCCATCGTCCATGTCATCTGATATAAAAAAAAAATAAAAAATTTTATAAATTATATTATATTTATTGGAGCTTTAACCTATAATATCAATAAATAATTGAAAATAACAAAAATGGCGGACATTTGAATTTCAAGTATCGATTTTTACGTAGAATTTCATCTAGAATTTTTTCAAGCACCTTTAAGAAGTTTAGTTGACACTTTGGAGTATACCTACAACTTTTAATATTCATCGTAAGAGGAACAAATATATGCCAAAATATCAGTTAGAGTACGAATAAAACGAATATCTAACTTTGCGTTTTGTAACTTCTTAATAAAGTCACAAAACAGCCAAATACAAGAAGAAAAAAATTCATATATTCGTATGAGAAATACACATGCTGCTCAGTAGCTGCTTATGCTGTTGTTCGTTTGGTTCGCAATCGTGTCGTCGTACTGCTTTTGTTGTAGTTCTTGTTGTTGTTATTAGTATATATGTAAAATGTACATATATGTATAAATACACATTAGATGCTTTCGTTTTTGCCGTTTGTTATTGGTTTTATTGTATGTATTACTACTACGCAGGTTTGCGCATGCGTTACTAAGCATAAAACAAAGATATATGTACATGTAGTTCTTTGTATCATGGTTACTAAGCATGCGTTGAAAACTCTATTTATTTTTGAAATACCATAATAAATTAGAATTATTTATATTATGCATTATATTTTTTTTTTCATAAATTACTTTAACCAATATAAAAATCAACAAGAACAACAAATTCATCACTAAAATATCGAACGAAAACTTTTTATAAAACAACAAATTTGATTTTGAATAATTTTTATTTAGAAGATGAAATGCTTTAAAATAGTTTTGAAAAATTTGTTAACAGAAAAAACCAGAATTTTTCTCTATCTATATATATAAAATGGAATGTGTGTTTGTTTGTACCTTATAGGAGACCAAACCTCTGGACCGATCTTCCTGAAATTTTTACAGCATTTAACTGGGACTCTGGCATGATTAATAGGGTACTTTTTTCGACCACGCCCACTTTTTTAAAATTATGTAATTGCTCCCATATAGTTTTTAACAGATTAACTTCAAATTGTATACACATTATACTCCAGGCGAGGTAGAAATAAACATTTCTTACGCCACACCCCCTTTCACGCCCCTTTTCATGCCAAATTTAAGTTTTTAACGTTTTTTTTTCTGTACAAATTTGTTCCTTCCAACGGAATATTTTTTATTTGGTAGTATATTGCTCTTAATACTGTTAACGTCGCCATTTACTATGAACCACGCCCACTTCACCGCCCCTTTTTTTAATTCAGATACTTACTTATACCACTAACAATGTTTGCTATACAAAATACTTTTTTTGTAATATGTATTTACCTAAAGTTTTATATATTTTTTATCTACAGGTAAGGTAGTCATAGATTTTTTATTACCAAATCCCCCTTTTTCGCCCCATTTTACTTTAATTATAATTAATCTGCTTTCAATCTATATATATAAAAATGAATGTCTGTCTGTCTGTTTGTTTGTTTGTGCTTTATTAGGAGGCCAAACCCTTCTAACGATCTTCCTGAAATTTATGTCTAACAGCATGTTACTGTGACTCTGGAAAGAATAATAGGCTTTTTAAAGTTTTCATTGGATAAAGGGGCGTGGCACCTCCCATATAACCCAAACATTTAAATCGCCATATTTTGGGCATTTTTTGACCTACGTCGATGATATTTGGTACATATGGTATTGGCATAGCTAGGAATACGTACCAGGAGAAAAGTGGGTGGGACCACGCCCCTTTTTGGGAAAATTAAAAATAGTTTTATAGTTTTAACTACTGGACCGATCGTCATTAAATTTTCACAATAGGATATTCTTACGAAATAATAAATTCTTGACTCAACATCAAGGGCTTCCGAGACTGCTGTTTAGCGCGAAACACGCTTAGATATTCAGCGATCTCGAACCTCAACATCAAGGGCTTCGGAGACATCCGTTCAGCGTGAAACACGGTTACGAAGCGACCGTTCTCGAGCCTTGACATCAAGGGCTTCCGAGACTTCTACTCAACGTCAAACACGCATGCGAAGTGACCGATCGCTATCCTCTTTATCAAGAGCTGCCGAGACACCAGAGCAACGTGAGTCACACCGTCTACAAGATCGTAGTCGAAGAGCACAGCATCGTCGAAGCCCTGAATCATATCAGCTGATTGCATTCCACTACACATCAGAAATTGATTGCAGTGAAGATGAGTTAGTTGCCATTGCACCAATTAATAAAGTTTGCCAATACTACAATGCCTAGAAATATTAAATGAAGCACCTGGAATGTGCTGCGCAAATGGTAAAATTGCTTTACCCGAACTGCTACCACCACCAGAAACACTACTATCGTTTCAGGTAAGAACAAATAAATAATTTGCCCCTAAGGCATCAAAAAAGGAAGAAGAGGAAAAAATAAAATGATTATTATTCAAAATAATAATATTCCACTTCATAGGAACAACAGCGGATTCCTAACATTTCTTAAGCAACATACAAAAATACAATTCGTGTTTTCAAATGACATCGTTTGGTGCGACTAAAGTGGTTCGAGACAACTTCATGCCAACATTTAGAGTTCAAGGCCAAATTTATCACCGAATGGGATCAATATTGCCAATTCCAGATGAAGATCCTAAGTTTTTACAAATTTATTTCATGGGACAAGCGGATGATAACGACCAAGTGCAACAGCGTGAGAGGGGTAGCGAAGCACACCGGGTTCAGCTAGTTACTGTATAAAAAGGAATTCTACGTCTCTACTTACGATACTATCGAAACAGTGTCTTTTTCACATTTTTCACATTTGTCACACTTTAAAGTTTCCCAAAAAGAAAAAACCGGCCAATATTATCTAAATATAGGTTTGGGATCCAATAAATTTTATCTACTTTAAAATAAAAAAATCCAAGTCAATCCATAGAGTAGTTCCTGAGATATCGTAGAGACCAGTTTGTAAAACATGATTTTCAGAAAACTTGTTTAAAGATTTGGTTAACGATTGTTTTCGTGTGCGTTTATGAAAATATGAGTTCCTTTGGTATGCGATAACTTTTTATGCAATTGTTTTTATGCCAAACCGCTTTGGGAACCATAGCTGTTAAGTAATGATTACGACGAGTAATCATTACTTATTCGATTATTTTTTTCAAAAAGGTAAAATCATTGATTGAGTACGATTCTTTTGTGTTTGGCTCAGTAATCAAAAGATTACGATTACAAATAATCAAAAAATAATAACGATTACTTAAGATTACGCAAAATAATCAAAAAGAATCAAAAGTAATCAAAAAAATAATCCGATTACTTTTCGAGATTATTTTTGATTCTCTTTTGATTATTTTAAGAATTCAGTCTTAGGTACAAAAATTTTGTTAAATTTTATTAAAAAAAACAAAGCTATGTATTTCATTATAAAAGAATTTTGTGCAAAAAATATAGAAAAAATAAAATTGTTTGCAATATTTTAGTTCACACGGAAACTACACATGTGGAAAAAATACAGTCGAATACCAAGCGCGCCAAGTAGCAACCTGCCTTAAGGTTTGTTGGCTGTTCAGTTGTATTAAAAACGCTTTCTTGACTCTTGAAGAAAAAAAAAACGGGTACAGAAATTTGACGATTCTGAAATGTTTGGCTTGTTTGCTGTTCCAAACAGGTAATTAGCGAGGTAATAAGCAGGAGAGAAAAGCTTATATCTCATTTTATGCGAAAACACTAACAACAAAAAAGCTCACCCAACATGTTTGCCTAGCATTTCAGCATAAGACTGAAATTCTTAAAATAATGAAAAAGAATCAAAAATAATCTTGATAAATAATCGGATTATTTTTTGATTACTTTGATTCTTTTTGATTATTTTGAGTAATCTCAAGTAATCGTTATTATTTTTTGATTATTTGTAATCGTAATCAATTACTAATCATAAACTTCTCCCTTAAGGATTATATAATCATTACAATTCTTTTTAAAAAGTAATCTAATTGATTACTAATCGTAATCGCAATTTAACAGCTATGTTGGGAACATATGCTATATTCGTGCTGGGTTTAATTTAAATATTGATACTTTGATTTTTTCTTTTCATCTTTAGATAAATTTAAGTGTATAACATTTATTGAATAATTGAATTGAATATTGGATTTCTAAAAGTAATTGCATATCTATTTTATTATTGATTGGAATTTTATTGAAAATATTAGATTTGATTTTTTTGAACTTGTATGTTCAAAGAATTAAAATAAGCAGTTTTATTTATAATTGCAGCTTAAGCTTCAAATATCAGTTAATATTAGGTATTTGTATTTAATATGTAATTTTGTTAAAACACAAATAGAATTCAATCTTCTTATTTAAATATTCAATTATAATTATTGAAGTTCGGCCTTTTTATGTTAAATTTATAATTGTATATTGTAGGCTTTGGCCGTAAAAATTAAACGCGAGTTTTAATTTTTGAGTTTTTATTTATTTTTCGATATTTCGACTAATTAGACATAAACATTAAGAATGACAATAAAACTGCACTTGCGGCCCATTGCGTAAAGTTGGGTCACTCTCCCAACTTTAAATAAACAAAGATTTTGCAACAAGAGAACAATTACAAAAAAGATATACTATACAATAGAGATGCTCCACATAATCAATACACCCATACAAAAGAGGCTCAACTATAAAACGGACAAATATTTAATTAGACAAAACATTAGTTGACGAAAGTAATTTTTTAAAACAAGTACCTTTTTGTTTAGTGTCACTGGTGATGATAATTTTTTAATGTTTAATTGTATGTAATTTTAATTACTTTTTATTTTTATTGTGTTAATATAATGTTTAAGTTTTGTGATAACTGTTTCTATGTTTTTCGCTTAGGTCCTAATGATGACTAACAATTTTAGTCGAAATATCGAAAAATAAATAAAAACTTAAAACTTAAAACTCGCGTTTAATTTTTACGGCCAAAGCCTACAACACACAATTATATATTCAATTATATGTAATATAACAAAACTATAACAAAAATAACTCAAATGAGTCTTATTAAAATGGCACATTAATTAGATTATCCAGGTACTCCTTTGCACTTTGAGCAGAACACTTCATTGTCACTATTTATTTTTTCCAGGAATGAATTTTTTTATGTTGATTGCTTAATACACACCAGAGATCTGCAACGAATCACATTTTTGAATCAATGAGCCACTTACTCACTTTTGATTTAATAAGTATAAGTAGTTTCCAACGCAGTATTCATATGTGATTGATTCAAAACAAAGTGAAAACTAATAAATAATAATATATTTTAAGGTACAGTGTGTTAATTAATAAAAAAAACACAATTTTTATTAATTTTTTTTTACCTAGTATTCTTAATTTTAATGATTAAAATTTTTTACATAATGAAGAATTATTCATGAGGAAATACGAAATAAGGCCTCTCGCCTTCAGCATTAACAAAGCTTCTGAAAGTAAAAAATCTAAGTGCATTATTGTGTTAAGGGTTGTAGTTGAGCACTTAACCTACGCAAATAAAAAAATAAAAAAGGCATGCGTTGAAAAAGCTTTCAGCCATACAAAAAAAAATTTAAAAGTTTTTTGTCTTTTTATAGGTCTAGTGCATGGCAGAATAACCAGGTAGATGCAATTCGGAGAGCAAAAAACGAGAGAGCAAAACATTGGCTTAACTATAATGTCACTATTGACAATTTATGTTTATTCCTCCAGCCATAGGGATGTATAATTTACTTGTAACCGTATAAATCAATTGAGTACCCAGATTTTATGTATGAACATGTACAAAAACTAAAAATAAATCTTAAAAATTTCATAAAATGAGCCGTGTTTTAAGATTTAATACATAATTAATTGTAGTTTGGCCTTAAATAAAGCAAATTAAAGTTTACTTTTAATATACTTTTCATTCGACTACTTATTTCGATTGTTCAGTAACCAATTTATTTGTGTACGGCTGATTTAAACTGTCAAAATATATTTTGACAAGTGAAATTGCTGTTGGAAAACATAAAATTTATTTAATGAAAACGACAATTGCTTGCTAATTGTATCGTGCTGGAACGGAAGCTAACAATTAATGAACTTTTACGGGAGGAAGTTATAGGCAGTAAAAAAAATCCATTGCCAAAACTGAATAAATAAGTAAGTAAAAATTGATAACATTTTCAATACAGCTCATTTTGACATTATAATAATGCCTTTGTTATTGTTTTGTTGTCGGAGAGAGCGTATTTCTAGAGCATCTACCTGGTTATTCTGCCATGGTCTAGTGCTTAACAGAGCCTATAAGGATCACAATGAATCAAGATTAATCGAAATCGATCAAGTAGAACTCCAGATATCTTAGAAGCCGATTCGAAAAACCATGTTTCAAGAAAAACGCGATTAAAGATTTAAAGGTTCTTGAATATCACGCGACATACGAATATAATATATGTTATAACTTTTTTTTCTATTTGACATTTTTTCTAAAATTTTGTATACGTATTCTTAAGACTTCAAAGAACCATATTCTAACGAAAAAAAAAATTGATTTTTAATATTTTCAACACTGTAATACATAGTACCTTAAGGGGTTATAAGCAGATATAAAAAATTTTTTTGTGATTAGCATGAAAATTCGTATACAGTGGTGGTCACGAATTTAGCACACACTGTGTTAGTAACTCTAATTTGAAATTTTTTACATCTTAGCTTGTATTTAGCTTGTATTAGCTAATTGTAATCAAATATATTTTGTTGAGTATTGTTTATGAAGTTAACTCTATGTACCGTCAGTTGGTTTCTTAGTTATTCTTAAATTTTCTGACATATTTCAAGTAGTATGAATCAATGTGGTTTAAATGCTGGACACGAATTTAGCACAGGTTAGAATTACTGTTCCATATCGTATTTTATTTTGGTTAATTAAACTTTACTAGTACGATATACTAAATTTATCAAGTTTCTATTTGAGTTCTAACAAAAAATTGCAGAAAGGTATGGCGAAAGGCTACTGAATTTCAGAAGATCAGCGGCATTTGATTCAGCAAATGAAAAATGGTGGAATCACAGTTTCAGAGATTGCTCTGCTTCTTAGGCCTTTTCCACACTTGGTCAGCGCAACTCCAACTCAAGTTGCTAGCCTGTGTATTTATACCGGAACCTTCAGAATAAGCAACTTGCACGCAACAAGTTCTCGAAACGTTCTCAACCTGTTCAACGCATCGCGGCTTTCCGCAATTTTCATCGGCGACGTGTCGCATCAGTTTGTTTGTTTTGTGAATTCAAGTATTTGTAGTGCAGTAGGCTTTATATTAATCAAGGTGAATAAGCTAATTAATTAGTTCCTAATAGAATCTAAAAGAAGAAGAAATAGTTTGCAAGATGAATGATGCGCAAGTGTTAAATATTAAATTAGTGCAAGAAGTCGAAAAACATGAGTTTTTATATAATAACAATTATTATATGTTGCGTGACTTTTGAAGCAAGTCTCAAAGCATTCGGTTTATAGTTGCATTGCTTTTCAACTTTTTCGCTGTTGCGTTGAAGTTGTGTTGGAATTGCGTTGACCAAGTGTGGAAAAGGCCTTAGATGTTCGTGAAAGTTATTATATAACGCATTGCAACATGTAGACCAGTATTAGAGCATTAAATATGTAAAATAGCGACCTAGAGCGCGATAAACAATTGCAAGAGAGGGCCATTTGATTTATAGAGCTTCACTTAGTGATCCTTTTAAGATCTAAAATAAAATTTTAAATGCAATTTCATCAAAATATGGCATAAATGTATCCTCAAAAGGCATAAGAAGACGCTTGAATGAAAACAATTTCCGTAGCTTTATAGCCCAACATACACCACATGTGTCGCAAAAAAATATTAAATACAGTGTTGCGTTTGCAAAAGAATATTTAAAAAGTCAATGAATTTTTGGAAAAATGTGCTTTGGAGGGATAAATCAAAGTTTTGCCGGTTCGCATCTGACAGCAAACAATATGTGTGACGTCCTCAAAACATGTAACACAATCCAAAGTGCACGCTCAAGACTATTAAACAGGGTGGTTGAAATGTTATGGTATGGGCGGCGTTTTCTTGACACTGAGTTGGTCCGATTGTTAAAATTTACCAAAAAATGGATCAGCACGCTTACAAAAACGTACTTGTCAATACCATAATACCGTTTCAAGAAGATAATTTGCCGCTTTAATGACGTTTTATGCAGGATAATGATCCAAAGCACAGTGCTCACATAGTTAAGAGTTGCTTGGAAGACAAAAATATTGATATTTTGAAGTTGCCATCGCAATCATCGGACTTAAACCCGATTGAGAATCTGTGGAGGGATGTCGAGCAGCAAATACTAACAGTGAAATCCAAAAATTTGCCAGATTTGTGGAGGGAAATCCAAAGGATTCGGTATAGTATTCCAAAGTACCGTTATGAGGCTTTAGTCGAAAGTTTACCAAGGATATGAGATGCAGTAATGAAGAATAAGGAATTTCCTACGAAATATTGAATTTTATGCAATCAATTTTGATTATACTTTTCATTCTAGAAATTTTTTCGCTCGTGTGCTACATTCATGACCAAGTCGAAATACTTATTTTTAATTTTTATTTGATTTTAAGTCCTATAAAAAAAGTTTCGAAATAAAAAAATTTATATAAGAAATAAAGAAGACATAATATATACACTAAAAAAAGTTAATTAAAAATTTACAACGAATAAATGGAAAATATAAGTATTCACTTTACTTTTTTAAGTGTGCTACATTCGTGCCCGCTACTCTACATCAGTAAGACGGTCCGTGGCAGGACAATGTCTGCCCGGGAATACTAGCATTTTATACATAGGTTTTCACTTCGATTGGCAGTCCCCCACTGCTATACTTTTTTTTATATTACATGCAATAAAAATAGAGTTCAGCTACTACAGCTTTTTCACACTTTCACAACATTTGCTCATTTAAAGTCACAACTCAAATAGCAATTGAAAAAAAAATCAACGCTATTGATACAAACGGCTCAAAACAAGCCAATGTTGGAAAAATTTAACCACCAATAAAGTAGTTGGGTTCAAGGACATTACAAGACGTCACAACTAACCGTGCATAAATGTACGTAGATCAGAAAGCTGCAGTTGTTAACAAAGGTACTCATGCGATTTAATGGAGCAGTCAACATACAACTTGCTCTACTAAATTGTAAATAAATCAAGGTACAATAACGAACAATTAATAAACGTATTAAAAAAATATAATTTAAAAAGATACATATTAGGTTTGTAGCATGGTGTAAGAAATCAAGGTGTAAATGACGTCGGCGTCGTTTGCTAAAACTGACAAACTTGTGAATGAGTGAAAGAGACAGAAAAGTTGATTTTGTATGGTTTGACCATGATTCATGATTCAATTATTATAGGTTGTCCATTCATTTGACGTTTACTCACAAGAATGAAGATATACACCCGTAAAATTGAAGAGGAGAGCAAAAGAGTAATTTTTTAATGCCATCAAAGTAATCAGTTGCAGGAATATCATACTTTTTCGCAGTCTAAATATCCAAGGATACATTTCAGTGCTGCTTTCTCTACTACGTTCTGTACTACTTGTTTGTTTTGATAGACAATTTAAGTGAGTTTTTATAAAGCTAATTTCAATATTTTTTTGTGCAAATGTATTCCCACCGCTGACGACTTATTGGATCGACTGGCACCTTATAATTTCGAATTTTATCACCAAAATAAACTGTTTTGCAAATACCGCACGTTGAAGGCATTATTATTTTAATAATTACAACTAAGTAGTCGCGATTTATACTTTAATGGAAAAAAAAACGGATCGTAACAAAATTTGAAAACAATTTTCAATAATAATTATTAAAGCAATAATTATTATAAACGCAATGCACACTATTTTTTTCCTGCTTACAGCAAAATATAGAATAACTACTTTTTTTTAAAAAAATTCACAACAAAACACTGAAGCATAAATTTTTTCATAGGAGACCACAAAAACCTGGTTGTCATTTATATTTGAGAGAGAATATAAATTTGTTTACATATTTACGGGTGTTGTCAAACGAATGGACAACCTATAATAATTGAATCATGGGTTTGACAACGTAAGTTTTGAATTTTTACAACAAAAAATAAAATTCGCTGTCACCTTGTTTTTTAACACATTAGGTTTGTAACATACAATGGTCTTAAAGTCTTTAATATAGTCTTATTTTTCAATCACATGCAGTTTAATTTTTCAGTTTTTATATGGTATTCAGTTTTTTTATGGAAAACATTCAAAGTTCACAAAGATATTTTGTTTAAGTGTTGCTTTTTTAAGGGAATTTCGCAATGTTGCTATTTTAAAGGAATATTACTATAAAAAGTTACGGTAGGTAGATGTTAAAAATGTTTTTTCGCTAAAATTATTTTTGTGTATTTTAATAAAATTACTATACAAAACGTTAATTTTAGGGTACAAATTCATACTTACTTTATTTTATTCACTAATTACTGTTTGCCTGTACGGGGCTGGAAATTACTGTAAAATACAGTAATTACTGTACTTGTAACATCAGAGGTTCTAATATCAAAGTTGGTTATTAAAGTGACTGAAATATTTTACGGACGCTGGCACAATGCAAGGTTGTCTATCTAAATATTTCGCTGTTAGAAAAACTTTTATAAAATTCAACACAACAATACCATCATCGGCACCAGTGTAATGTCTTTTCTTTTATGAAACTATGCTCAATCTTCCACGTTCTCACAAAATATCAGACGAAACGTTTGAAAAAAAAGAGTATTTTTAGAAAATTTTATTTTTAAAAATTTAGAACTAGAGACGGTAGATGCATTTCAGACTGCGTGCTCTTTGTCATATCCAAAATTGTCAATGAGAACAAAAGGAAATCAATGGCCGTTTTCAGTGGAGACAACAGTTGGTAACTGGCTGTTGTGTTAAAATTCGCTGAAACACTAAAAAAACGCTCCAAATTTGAGTGAGAAACCTTTGCAATTAAAGTATTTACATAATTAAATAATTATAATAACTTAAATAACTATCAACTTTTCTACGGTATCGCTACCATAACAGATCACAACAATTGACTTTGCTGAATGCGGCCAATTTTCGCTTTCGGTTTCAGATTTTCTATAAGCTGTCAACTTCGTTTTGACAGTTTCGGCAGTCTGTCTCTCCGAAATGCTTCTGCCTTCTCTAATTTTAATATGAATAAAAACAACTTGGGCAGGCACAATGCACGAACGAAGACCGATTCGGGCACTCGTCAGTTTATTGTGTCCGAATATAGCAGAGCTGTAAAAGATTTAAATCATTTCTGTTTTTGAATCTGTGTGATTTATTTACTTTTTGGTTGTAATCATTTTAGCCTTAAATTCTTAAGATTAAATTCTGAAAGGAAAGCATAACATTATAAAAAAGGTTGATACTCTTAAAAACCTCTTAAAGTTTGCCATCCTTAAGGATGATTTTTAAAAATCATATATTTTTAATGATTTTCACTGTACACTCAAGTCTTCATGTTGTAACTAAAAAGACTTAAAGGTTTATTTTTCCATACCAGAGTGAACTCATTTTGCGATTTAATTCAAATAATTGAAATCATTCTTGATTTAAATGAAATGATTTAAATCTTTTTGATTTTTTTTTATTTAAATCAAATAATTGCAATCATTTCAGATTTAAATGGAATGATTGAAATCCTTTCTGATTTTAATCAAATGAATGCATTCAAAATATAAATCAATACGATTGCTCCGAAATTAATTATATATCACCTTAAAGCAACCATCAATGATTTCTTTTAGAATTAAATCTTAATGATTTAAGGCTAAAATTAATGCAATATTTGTTTTAAATCAGGCTGTGATTGATTCATGATTCAATCTGCAAATGATTGATTCATTTACAGCTCTGGAATATAGTGACTCGTTTTTGAACACTTTATTGACATAATACAGACTTACTTACTGTAGTACTAGCTGCGTTCCATTCGCTTCAAAATAATCCAGATTATTTTTTTTACATGCAAAGCAAAAACAAAAATTATAATCCTATAACGAATAGGATTATTTTTGCTACACATATAAAATTGTGGTATGGACTTTAAAAAATTTGAAACACAGGTGCCGCACCTGTATATTTTTATGAGCTGTCATTTAATTTTTTAATTTATTTTTTTCATAATACAACCTCTATTAGGTAGCCTTGACAGTAAAATATTTTCTCACGAGCTGCGACCATCGAATGTTTAACAAAAGAAAACAAAACAAAAAGCGAGTGTCACACACATTGTCCGCATTCAGCAGTCAACAATTGCACTTAAATTATTTATATAGTTGCATACTAATAATAATTAAATTAATTAATTTACAACTTTTCTGACGTTAAGAGTAAAATACATTCAGAGAAAAACATCGTTCACTAAGGTATCGCTACCATAACGTTGTGAACGACACACCTTCTCATGACACCTGATAGTTATTGTATCATGATAGTTTGTTTAAATTGAATTTTGACTGCAACGGTAGCGCCCTCTAAGAGTCATTTTTATTGCCGTTCCTTTGAGAAAATTTGTTATCTCGATTATATTAAGGCGAAAGGAACGCAGCTATTATCAGAAAAACAATTTTTGTGAATTCGTATTTGAACAAATTGATTTTCTTAGTTGGGAAAAAATCTAGTGTTCGGTTGTGGCACATGTTCCCAGCAAAAAGTCTATTCGTTCATTCATTACTTCATTATTAAAGAAAACTGATTGCATTCAAGGTAATCTACATAAAATGTTTTTTATTTTAATCTCTCGTTGACGCCCTATTCAAAAATAGGAAAAATTCTTTTCCAAGATTAAAATGCTACAGTATAGACTTGATGATTAAAATGTCCGGATCATACAAGGTGGAATAACCAGGGATCGAAAATAACGATTATTTTTAATTTCGAATTTTAACATGAAAAGATCATGTATAAAAAGTTGTTGTATAATTCTTTTAAATATAGCAATGTGGCGCTAGGGAGCTAGAGATACAATTTTTTACATAATTTTTTCATCAGAAATTAAAGTTATTTATTGGTCGTTATTTTTTTTAATCAGAAATAAAAGTTATTTCGTGGTCGTTATTTTTTCAATCAGAAATGAAAGTTATTTCGGGGTCGTTATTTTTTTCAATCAGAAATAAGTTATTTTTTGACCGTTATTTTTTCGATCAAAAATAAAAGTTATTTTTTATCGATTTTTTTCGATTCGACTCATGGCTTTTCTCTTTTTTTCTCAACTCGACTCTTCTTATAGCATAATCTCTATTGGCGAAATTACAATGCAGCAGAAATTACAATGCAGAATGTGATTGTCTTATTAGGAAACAAACGAACTACAAACAAAGAAAAAGTCAAACTGCTGTCAAAACAAACCATTTTAGCTGTAGCTATTCTTTGTGTAAGGGAAAACGTGAGAAAACCCCCACGATATATGATTTTTTCTTTTAAAACTTACTTATTCTGGAATACTGTTGCAAATTCATTTGTTTTGTTGAAAAATCTTTTTTAGTTTTTTGTATACAAACTATACAAAATAATACACGTTGTTACAGATTTTTTCCTTCAAAAAAGTACAACTTTTTATAAGTTTTTTTATAATATTGAACTAGAAAAAAAATATAAACTGTAATTCAGGACCGAAAAAACGGAAAACTAAATAAATCAAATTAAATTTTTTATTATACGAGTGTTTATATAAAATTTTATACTTATAAAATTCAGAATTTTATTAAAATTTTTTAACTTTTGTCACCATTTTCTTTAAGTGACATTCATCATTTTTGTTGCCACTTTTTTAATATTTAAATTAAGATTAGCTTTCAGCATTCTCACCTTATAAAATTTAAACATATTTTCTCTGGAAATTATTTCAGTCAAAAATAATTTTTTCTTCTGTTTGAAAAAAATCTATAAAAAAATAACTTTTATTTCGGTAACGATTATAACGATTATTCGATTATATAACGGTAAAAAAAACTTTTATTGCTGATCGAAAAAAACCGACCACGAAATAACTTATTTCTGATAGAAAAAAATAACTATTACGAAATAACTTTTATTTCTGATTGAAAAAATAACGACCACGAAATAACTTCTATTTCTAATTGAAAAAAATTATGGCCAAGAAATAACTTTTATTTTTGATTGAACAAATAACGACCAAGAAATAGCTTTTATTGCTAATCGAAAAATATAATGACCAAGAAATAGCTGCTATGAAATGGTTGATTGAAAGCGATAATCGTTATTGACGGTCATTGGCGTAACAAGCGGGGGAGCAGGGGGCAGTTGCCCCCGCTTATTTAGCTATATAAACAATTTAAAAAGAAAACTTCAAAAGCTATTCAAAATATCAGTTTATTTTTACAACGATAATGTTTTTGTATTATATATTTTGCTCTTCTTTCTCTCTTCTTTATAAGCATGCTTTCGGATAACCATTTTCTTTCTCTGTGTTTGCAAAACTAACAGCCCTATTCTGGCAGCTTAACTAAGCTCACCACATTAACAAAATAGTTAATATTAACAATTTGTTAAGGTTTCGTATTCTGCTGCAAATTTAAAAGCTCTTTTCCTTACAATTTTGTTTATAACAGAAAGAGTCTTAACAACGAATGAAATGTATGTGCTCAGATAGAAAATTGTTGTGAAAATAATAAAAAAATACAAACTAAAATATAATATTGAGTTTAAATACATTAAACTGAAAAATGGAGGAATTTTTTACTTATTTTAAGTGTTGATAATGAAATCTTTCAGTAGCCGTGGCAAATTTTTCAAGCGCTTGCAAAGTCACAAGCTGCACTCGAAGCATCTGTTTATATAGCGCATCTCTTCTTTCAATAGGCATATCGATTTTCACCATGCATGGTGAACTTTAAAAGCTTTTTAAGCTTTTATGTTGTTAATGATTTTTAAGAATACCAACATTTACATAACATAACAAGCAGCTTAACAAGAGCTCCTTAACTATTTCTTGTTAAGTTAACAACCAGAATAGGGCTGTAAATTTTGAAACTAAATAAAAAATTTGTTCATTCATATTCATGTCTCTTTTAAGAAATTTTGGTAATTTTTTTTTTGCACCCCATTTGTACTGCCCCCCAGATGAAATTAGCTTCCGACGCGCTTGTTTCTCTGGGAATATCGCTTTTTACTGCACAACTTTAGATTCAAGTCTAACTGCTAACTTCACGTTTTAATAGTTCGGACAAAACCCTCGGTGTGACCGAATTACCGAGACTGTATTAAATATTTAAATGTAAGTCTTTAAATTCATTTTTACTTTAAAATTTCGGAACATTTAACTTATAGCAAAAATTGTCTTTTTTTATTTTTTATTCCAAATGTGTATTTGAAGCTAAAAAAGCTAATAGTGAAAAATTTGTTAAAAATGGCTTTAAAAACATGTGATTTTTTTTAAATTTTCCAACAAAACTAATTTTTATGGGTATCAAAAGAAAGGCAATGCAAGTATCTATTCAACGAAGTATAAAACTTGAAAATCCATACATATCTATTGAAGATATAGTTATTTTTGGAATAAGAAAATTTTACGTTTAAAGATGTTTTTGTAATATAAAATTTTTGTCCTTGAAATGGTCCTAAATTGATGTAAACTCGAAGTTTTTACATTAAATAAGGTTAGTGTATAAATAGCACTATGATTTAGAAAATAAAAAGTGTTATTAAAAACTGCTCTATTTTTTCTAAAAATGTTTCAAAGCAATTATATTCATTACTTTTATTTCTTTTTTAGCAAATTTATTGTTGCTAAAAAAAGTTAAATATGCCAAAATTTCTGCATACTTTAAAATTCATTCAATTCGCATGTATCCGAGAGGCAGCGTTGCAACTTTTTCAAGGTTTTCTGAAACAATAATTTTTATATAAATTGTTTGTTATACTTAAGTAATCAAAATAAGAATCAACTGCTAGCGTCTTACTGGAGCTGGCCGTGAAAAAAATGTTAACTATCTTGCAAATTCGTGGAGTTACTGTTAGAATAGTTAAGTTTGGAAAAATAACAGTCACCTGCATAGAAAATTTGTATTAGTCGTCAGCAAAAAGTATTTCTGAAGTCACGAAACTTATATGGCGTAGTTATAACACCTTCAGAAGAATAAAGAAAATAATTAGCTTTACTTCTAATGATGGTAATACCCGTCAGCGGCGTGGTAAAAGGTGTCGAGTGTGCATAAGATCTCAGCTTCAAGTAATTAATTTTACTAGCTAACTGACGATATTTTCACTATTATATCTTCAGCTTAATATTGATTTCATTAATAATAGTATATAAACTACTTATTTACTTAGCTGGCTCTACAAGTATATAAACTGTTATATATAAAAATTACAAATTTTATTAAATTTATTTAACCCATATTTTGTTACTTTAAACTTTTTAAAAGTGTGTTTCTTTTTAAACAAGTATTTTTTTATTCGACTAAAATATATATACACTAGCTGAACCCGGTGTGCTTCGCTACCCCCTCGTTTAAAATAAAATAAAAAGTATTTATGTATTTACAAAAATTTATTTATTTAATTTAATTATTGCAATGCTTCGCCTCTTTTTTTAATTGTAAACCTGTAATGTTGTAAAACCATGTAATTTGCTTCATGCTCCCCCTTTTTATTTTTAGACCAATCAAAAAGCAGCAATTACACAATCAGCTGTTTCGCAGTCTGTTGTGGGAGAATGAGAATGGGGTTACCCCACTCTCTATTTTAATTAACACGTATTATAAAATCAGCTGTTTTGAAGACAGTGGTAGAAGAAAGAGAATTGAGCTACCCACTATTTTAATTAATATGTATTTTAATGATTTTAATGACATGGTTTGTGGTATAGCCGTTATTAAACGTAGTAAAAAAGTAGGTGCAGAAGTGTGCATGGTCGAAAAATATTATCATGTAATAAGTATTCCTGAGTCAAAGCTGAACGCTGTGAAAATTTAAGATCGGTTATCAGGTCCAGCCTCCAATATATCGCAAACAAAGGGGCGTGCTCCGCCCACTTTTCTTTTGGTACGTATTTCTATTCATGCTAATACCATATATAGCAAATACTGCCGCCGTTGGTCAAAAAATGTCCAAGATATGACGATTTTAAAATTTGGGTTATATGGGCGAGGCCACGCCCCTTCGTCCACTCACAACTTTATATAGTCAAGAATTTATTATTTCGTAAGAATATCCTATTGTGAAACTTTAATGATGATCGGTACAGTAGTTAAGACTGTATTGCGATTTTTAATTTTCCTAAAAAGGGGCGTGGTCCCACCCACTTTTCTCCTGGTACGTATTCCTAACTATGCCAATACCATATGTACCAAATAGCATCAACGTAGGTCAAAAAAAGCCCAAAATATGGCGATTTAAATTTTTAGGTTATATGGGCAGTGCCACGCCCCTTTGTCAAATAAAAACTTCATATAGCCTTTTATTCTTTTCAGATTCATAGTAAAATGCTGTGAAAGTTTCAGGAAGATCTGTCAAAGGGTTTGGCCTCCTATAAAGCACAAACAAACAAACAAACAGACAGACATTCATTTTTATATATATAGATTGAAAGCAGATTTATTATAATTAAAGTAAAATGGGGCGAAAAAGGGGGATTTGGTAATAAAAAATCTATGGCTACCTTACCTGTAGATAAAAAGTATATAAAACTTTAGGTAAATACATATTACAAAAAAAGTATTTTGTATAGCAAACATTGTTAGTGGTATAAGTAAGTATCTGAATTAAAAAAGTGGGCGTAAAAGTGGGCGCGGTCGAAAAAGTACCCTATTAATCATGCCAGAGTCCCAGTCAAATGCTGTGAAATTTTCAGGAAGATCGGTCCAGAGGTTTGGTCTCCTATAAGGTACAAACAAACAAATAAACAAACACACATTCCATTTTATATATATAGATAGCTTAAACCCGGCGCGTTGCTGCCGCGGCCCCGTTGCCAAACGCGAATAAAATGTTATCAGTGAAACTGTATATGTAAATTGTGGTCGAATACTCAATTCCATGGCTGTGCGACCTATAACTCAAAAGCTGTAGAATTTCTCAAATTTTGGTTGCATGGGAGGTGACACGCCCCCTTGTCCAACGCCATACAAAGTTATCAGTAAAACTGCATGTGTAAATTGAGTTCGAATGCTGAATTCCGAGGCTTTGTTTGCTTTGTTTGATTGACTCAAAAGCTATTCGATATCGCAAATTTGGGTTGTATAAGAGGTGCCACGCCCCTTTGTCCAACTCCCATAAAATTTTATCAGTAAAACGCCACGTGTAAATTGTGGTCGAATTTCGAATTCCAATGATGTGCGGCCTATAACTCCAAAGCTATTCGATATCGCAAATTTGGGTTGTATGGGAGGTGCCACGCCCCCTTGTCCAACTCTCACAAAATTTTATCTGCGAAGCGGCACGTGTAAATTGTCGAATACCGAATTCCGAGGCTAAGCGGCTTATAACTCCAAAGATATTCGATATCGCAAATTTGGGTTGTATGGGAGGTGCCACGCCCACTGTTAGTAGGAGGTTGAAATATACTTTACGACCTATTCTCATACCTACAAAATATACATACAAAATTTCATGAAAATCGGTCGAGCCGTTTCGAAGGAGTTCGATTACGTACCCCGTGACAGAAGAATTTTATATATTAGAATTAAAAATAAAGAACATAGTTTCTTGTTAACAAATCAATAGCATTATTTAAAATATTGGTGTTTCGATAATTAATGTCGGTTTTTTCTTATAGATGACGGGAACTGAATATTTCATGTAGTAGTGATTGCGTGGCTTACATTATTATATACAATTATAATTACATTATTATATATATTTTTTTTCAAATTCAACTATTCTAACAGTAACTCTACGAATTTTTAAGACTTCAGAAATTATTTTTCTTTTATTGTTTTTCTACATAGTTAAAATTTTTTCACAGCCAGTTCCATAACTCTTGATTTAGTTGATGCTAAAACAAATCATGGTTTCAGAAATGCTTTTCCATTTGCAACGCTGCCTAACGGACTATAAGTATAATTCCAATTATATTTTTAAAATCTAATTTGAATTCATGACCTTATTTTATGCTAAATCATATTTTCACTCTGAAAAATTTTAATTAGTCTAATTTTACTATCTCCTACTTAAGCTTCAGAAATTCTAGTAATCTACCAGCTGAAACAAGATATCCAGAGGTGTACAATATGACCTTATTGATTTGGTTCATTACGGCTGTATTGGTCTTTTTGTTGCAGATGAAAATAAACGCGTCCCTACATTTGTTAAGGTTGTCCAAAGTTTATTTCATTTCAAAAAACTATACAAATTAAATTATATTAAAAAAAACTAACTTACCAGCACTCGATGTTTTATCTCATAAGTCTTAAGTAGATCCGCAAAGTCAGCCACTCGATTTGCTGCCACTAGTATAGATAACTTTTGGCCAATCTCTCGCGCATGACCAATAAAGGTCAAACTGTCACTTTGTTCTTCCAACTTTTGTAATAATTCTATGTGCTGTTGTGTAGTCAGCTCAACATTGTAGATGCGAAAGAAATCGTAGCGTGCCCGATCCTCGAATTGCACATTGCAGGGCTCCTGTTCCAAGCAGTATTCCACTGAGCTGGAGCCGGAGGAGACGGAAGCAGTCGTAGTTGTGATCGCCGACATTATCAGAAGCGTTATGAATAATTCACTTCGAACATTTTCCGTAGAACGAGCATATTCATTGTGCTGACGTTTTTGCACGTGAAGTTGTTGTTTTTCTGGTTTTATTTCGTTTTCATTTGTGGTTTTTTTTAACTAACTTTTATCTAGTAATATAAAATGCTTACATATTTGTTCATGTTAATCACCCTATCTTGGCAGTGTTTTATTATTTAAAAATACCATTTTTACATTCTAGGCTAATTTTTATCGACTTTGTTGTTATTCTGTTTGTTTTAGCTCATCTGGAAATTTATGACGTATCTTTTATTATGTGTTGAACGCAGTGATGCCAGCTCGAGGGTAATTTCGTTTTATTAAGGAATTTTTTAATCTTCTTTTGAGCTAAAAGGGAAACGTATTGCTTGGTAGTAGATAAAAAAAGGAGAATTTTCCAATCGACAATTTTAAGCCAAAAATTTATATGTATATAATTTGAGCACTAATTATCTTATTTTGTTGATTCACGATTGTAAATTTATTTTCACAGTAGTTTTATAATTAGTGAAAATTCGTGAAACTAGCCACGAATTCTTTGTAACTCATTGGAAAAAAAAAACGTTTAAAAAGATAGCAACTTAATTTTTTTCATTTACACTTCAATAATATCCATTATATACATATATAAAAATGACGACTTCCTAGTCGTTAGTTAGGCTAGTTTCACGAATTTTCACTTAATACTTTTTTGATATGAAGTTGTGAAGTTAAACAAATTTCATATAATATTTATTTTCGAGACTGTTTCGTGTGTTGACTGTTTGTCAAGTAGCTTTCGACATAATTTAGACTGAGAAATCCTTATAATTGTAAGTAAATTTGCAATTGTCAATCATCAGAACAAGTCGATATACTATATAAGCATTATAGTAAGTATAAGATTTGTTTTTTAGGTATTGTTTTGTTTTAATTAATACTTAATAACTATAATTATAATTTTTATATATTAACGAACATGTGTTTTCTTCATTCTTTACTAAACTTAAGTCCTGAAAATTTCATACTTAAATGAAGCTATGTTTGAATAATATTTTAGAGTTTTAAAAATTTTAAAAGGGAAAAAAGGAAATTTTTTCATGTTTTTTGGGAAATTAGACATAAATATGCTGGCAGTACTGGCTGAACGAATGCAGTAGAATGGCACATATTCTCCGTAAACCAAAGAAGTAAAATATAAGGAAATGGTGTTGCTTACACATACACTGTACGTGAACTGTCGCACCATTCGTAAATTGTGCGAGCGAGAAAGAGTGTGTTTTTTGACATTTTTGAGAACCCTGGCATCTGGTTGGAAGACTCCTCAGCAAAATAGTTGAAAATAATTTAATTTTAAGCATTTTTCACTGCTTAAAAAGCAACAAAATTAAAGAAAAAAAACCACTAAAACAAATGCAATATGAGTTGTGCGGTTAAGAATTGTGATAGTTCCCGAAAACTTAAAAACAATGCGCATTCGTTCCACAGGTAAATATGTCCATACGGTTTAAATTCTTTTAACAAAAGTGCTTTATTTATTTTCTAACGATATTTTTTTAACTGATTTGTGTTAGAAATGTATATATTTCTTATTAAAAATGGTTTAAAAATGCAATTTAGACCCCGTTGATTTTCCGCCAGTTTGATCAAACGACATCTGTCAAAACACAAACACTGCTTCAGGGGCGCAGTCATTTTTCGCAGTTGAATACATGTTTGGGGCGCTCTTGTTTTCAGCATAGTGAATCAGATTTAGTACCTTTTTGTTAAATTTTTCTGATTTTGACACAACAACTAGGCAGAAACACCCAAAAAAAAAAGGATTTTAAAAAATTAACCTAATATAATTTGTAATTAAAGCTGAAGTTTAGAATTTATAGGCCTTCAAATATAGAAAAATTACCTTAAAATCTTGCAGTTTTTCTAGTTTTTCAACAAAACTGAGCTTTATGGGTATTAAAACAAAGGTAATGTGCGTATCTATTCAACGAGGTGTCAAATTTAGAATTCCATAAGAATTCATTAAGATATAATTTTTTATAATTAGAATTTGTCTGAAAGACTAGTGGTTTCTCTTTTACGAAAGCAATACATTAAAAAGAGAATTATTAAAAAGATAACTACATTCAGAACTGCTGTAGACAGAGAAGCCTGTGTGGTACTTACTGAGGTTTGTAAACCCTAAGCAGCATCCGAAGGCCTCCTTTTGATACATTTATTTTTTTTTATTAAATTTGGAAAAACCTCGCGATTTTAAGTAAAAAAAAGGTTGTATCTTAAATGCATGTATTTTTATGTTTGATATCTTGTTGAATAGATACTTGTTTTATCTCTCTTTTGATACCCATAAAGTTTAGTTTTGTTGGAAAACTTAAAAAATCAGCTAAATTTTTAGTCCACTTTTTCCAACGTTGTATGCCTATAACTTCTAAGCCAATTGCGAGCGATCAAAAATTTTTTATATAATTAGAGTTGTTGCTATTCTTGAAGAGTTTCTAAAATTTTAATGCATAAGAACAAACTTTAACAGTTTGGGCCTTCTTTTACGATACAACCGAATACGGCCCTTTGTGATTGTTTCTGTATTTGTGTGAACCAACACCAATATAGAAAATACCACACTTTTCTGCTATTACACCACTTCCTTATATTTTACTTCTTTGCCGTAAACAGCTTGTAATTTCTCAGCACACAGAATAATTTTAATTTTTTCTTGTTTTGGTTCTCGTTTACTGATAAGACGTAGGTACACCATAGAAATAAAAGATAAGGAAGTGCCCAGCAAACATTATGACTCTTAAAAGACTATTTTAAGACTCATATATATGAGCCTTTATAGTCATTATGCGCTCAAAAAAGAATCTTTTATTAGTACTTTTTCGTATGTTATGGGCTCCAAAATATGATTCATAACAATGACTGTGTTATGTTTCTTTTTGGAGCCATAAAAAAGACGCTTTAAAGACTCATATTTATAACTCTATTAAGACTCATATAAATTACTCTTTGAACACTCATAATTAAAACTCTTTTAGAAGTCAGATAAATTATTTTTTTAAGAGTAATACTTAAGACTCTTTTAAGACTCATATTTAAGACTCTTTTAAGAGTCGTATTTAATACTCTTTGAGGACTCATAATTAAGACTCTTTTAGAACTCATTAAAATTATACTTTCAAGAGTCATACTTAAGACTCTTTTAGGACTCATATGTAATACTCTTTTAAGATTCATATAAAAAACTCTTTGAAGACTCATAATTAAGATTACTTTAGAACTCTTATAAATCATTATTTTACGAGGCCTGTTAAAGACTCTTTTAAGACTCATATTTAATACTTTTTAAGACGTATGTAATGAAATTCGTAAGGAATCATAAATTAAACTCTTTTAGAACTCATATTATTTACTATTTTAAAAGTTATTAGGTCCATATTAAAGACTCTTTAAAGTCTCAGAAAATAGATATTTTTATACACAAATTGTAGACTTTGATTTGATGTTATTAAAAGATTAGCCAACATTTTCTGAGGCTAAAAGCAAATGTATGACCCTTTTATGAAAGCTCATAAAATGGATCATAAAAGGATCATATTTGTGACATTTTATCTAAGACATTTTATCCGAAACACAATAAAATTGATTTTTTTTATATATTCAATTTATTTTAATTAAATTTTTTATTCATTCAGTCATAAAAAAATAACATTAAAACATATGCAAATATTATATATTTATATTGGACGTTAAATTTATTTTAATAAAAGTTTTAAATTCATTCAGAAAACAAAATATAAAAACTTAAGCAAATCACATTTATTTGTTTTCCCTATATTGAAAGAAAGCAGTTAAAAGTAAAGTATAAGTAATAAAAAAAGGATATTTCAATGTTTGTTCTTATAATTAACTCTATCTTTTGCAGTTTGCAACCAGCGTGCACAGGTTAATGAAAATTCTTTTTCGGTGTGATTAAACTTTCGGGAAAATGCACCTTTAAACAAAAATGAAAAAAGAAAATAGTTTTGATGAATATTAAGCAGTTATATTGCATTAGGGGCTATTTTAAAGCCAAAGTATAAGGGGAAAAAAGACAATAAGTTAAGTTTTGTTTTATTTGAAAACTTATTATTAGTTCACTTACCACGTATAGCTGATGTTACAGTAAATCCATTTATAATAGTTTTGTGACATTACTTCACTAAAGACACGAACTATGAACATTTATAATTAAATAATAGTAAGAAATTAAATTACTTCCACGCACTTCGACGTTTAAACTCCAAATGAATATTTCAATTGAATGCTTGCTGCGAACCAAAAGCGCAGCAAGCTGATCGCAGCAAGAAAGGAATTCCACGAACTGTGGCGCCAGCATAGCAAGCGCCTTATTATTCAGAAATTGCATTCACAGGAATCACAGGAACTTCGCGAATAACATTTTAAGGGCAAATAGAAATTTTTTTTGTAACGCCTTGGAGTCAGATTCAATTTTCGTTTGCTAGTCTATGATGATGACTGACATTTTAAATACTTTTATATTTATTTCTAAATAAATAAATTATATTTATTTCTAAATAAATATAATAAATCATAAAAGTCGCATACAAATGACTGCCTTATGAGTCTTTTTTATGATTTGTCATAAAACACTCATAAAGAGAGACTTTTATGACTCCATTTTATGAACACTCATAAAACATGCATAAAAAGGATTCTTTTATGAGTCTCTTTTATGAACACTCATAAAACATGCATAAAAAGGATTCTTGTATGAGTCCTTTTTATATGCACTCATAAAAAGTATTCTTTTATGACTCCATTTTATGAACACTCATCAAACACGCAAAAAAAGGATTATTTTATGAGTCCTTTTTATGAGCACTCACAAAGCATGCATAAAAAGGATTCTTTTACGAGTCCTTTTTATGAGCACTCATAAATCTCACATAAAAATTATTCTTTTATGACTCCGTTTTATGAACACTCATAAAACATGCATAAAAAGGATTCATTTATGAGTCTTTTTTATGAACACTCATGAAACATGCATAAAAAAGATCCTTGTATGAGTCCTTTTTATATGCACTCATAAAACACGCATAAAAAGTATTCTTTTATGACTCCACTTTATGAACACTCATAAAACATGCATAAAAAGGATTACTTTATGAATCCTTTTTATGAGCACTCATAAAACACCCATAAAAAGTATTCTTTTATGATTCCTTTTTATTAACACCCATAAATCACGCATAAAAAAGACTCTCTTTTGACTCATTTTTATTAACACTCATAAAACACTCACATAAATGACGCATTTTAGAGTCATATTTTTTGAAGGCTCATAAAATGTTTGCTGGGTGGTGTTATACTCACACACACTATACGTGTGTAGAAGGAATTTTCGTCGCTGAGGAAGCGAGATAGAGCGACGTTTTTTGACATAAGCCCTTCCCGAGCAAAAAAAAAAATCCATTTTTGAGTAAGAACATCTGTCAAAACACAAGTTCTGCTTCATGAGCGCATTCATTATTTAGGGTGGCAAGGGCCTTAATTTTTTTTCATATTGGGATAAGTTTTAATAGTTATTTATTTGTTTACAATTTCTTTGAAAACTTGACATGAAATTAAAGTGGATTAGCGACCTAAGGTTACAAGCTATAACTAGGTATTTTTATAAAAAAAAACTAATTAAAAGCCGACAGTTCGGAAAAAACTACACAAAACTATTTATTTTAAAAGAGTTTAATTTGGTATGTATTTTAGTTGTTTAGTTTTTGTGTTATTTTAATATCAATTAAATAGTTTATAAAAAATAGTTTTTTTCAAATGAATTTTTAAAAAATCATTAAAAGTAACTTTTGTCGTTTCAGTTTTATTCTGAGTTCATGTCATTTACTTTATTCTAGCAATGCTTTTCTCTGTAAAAAAATTGGTAACGCAACATATTATATAAAGGTGCTATATAAAAATTGCATAGTAAGCATACATCTAAAAAATAAAAAATAATTTACGCCTTTCTTTACTAATAATTGAATGCGGCCCTGTTTAAATGTTTTTGTGTTTGTGTCAACTTCACTGTGTTTGTAAAATACTTCATTTCACTTCAACTACACCGCTTCCTTATATTTTACTTCTATGAGGTACACTCAGAAAAAATACTATTGATTTTAGTACGATTTTAATAGTTTCTACTATTAAAATTAGTCAATGAGACTCATATCATAAATGTAATGGTAATGTTAATGGTAATGGTTGTGGTAATGGTGATGGTGATGGTAATGGTAATGGTAATGGTAGAGGAACTTCGGGTATTGTGGTATAGATATTTGTATTCTGCGATTTGTGAAAAAACTATAAGTGCGTTCTTTGTCAAATGTTATATGTTTGGATGCTTGAAGTATTTTTGTTTTTTTTTCAAAATTTTTATTATTAAAATATAATACATTCTTAATGCTACAAACCTGCTAAGCCGTATGGCTTGTAACAGAAATTGGTAACAAAATAGCATAGAATAAGAATCTTATTCTTTGTTTTGGGGGTTTTTAATTTATAAATTTATTAGAATTAAATATTTCAAATTTAATAAAAGAAAACGTTTATAATTCAATAAATAAGAAAAAGTAATGAAAAAAGAATGACAACAGGGTTGCTTAATAAACTCATTACATTAGGTATCGTTTAAACTTAAAATAAAGAGTATTGCTCATGCGCAAGTTAAGAATTATTAAAAAAAAATTTTAAATTATGCTTTCACATGCATAATCATAATACCATATTAGCCGCCAAGATGTATACCACAAAAGCCGATTTGATACGATCAGGTATAAAAAATTTTAAATTGAATAGTGTTGAGAACTAACAATATTTATCGCAAATTAATCAGAGCCCAACACTTAAATTCAGAAATTACACAATAATAAATAACTCGTTGTTTTCCCTAAAAAATTCACTGACTTTGGAACAAAAAAAAAGTCGATCAAACGCCTTCATATGTTTTTTTTTAACTGATCGAAAACGTGTTAGGTTTCGTTGATTTTCTTGAACTCTATTCTCTTTTTTATTAGTTTACACAAATTTAAGCAAGATTGCGGAAAAATAAGTTTAGCGGAATCGGAGATATTAGCCTATACCACATTATCCTCTTATACCATAATAACCGAAGTTCCTCTAATGGTAATGGTATTGGTAATGGTAATGGTAATGGTAATGGTGATGGTGATGGTAATGATAATGGTAATGGTAATGGTAATGGAAATGGTAATGGTAATGGTAATGGTAATGGTAATGGTAATGGTAATGGTAATGGTAATGGTAATGGTAATGATAATGGTAATGGTAATGGTAATGGTAATGGTAATGGTAATGGTAAGGGTAAGGGTAAGATTAAGGGTGAGGGTAATGGTAATGGTAATTACTGCAGATTTTTTCTGAATTTCAATTTATCTTTTCTGAATTTAATTTAATCTCTTCTGAGTTTTAAAGAGTATGTATTAGTATTTCTCGGCATACGTTGTTCTGCTACAGATCGCCTTACGTCCATATACGAAAATGTCAAGAAATTCCAAATTTATCCACAATTTTCAGTATAGCTGCCGAAAGTAACCATATGAACTAAATTACTAAATTTGAGTCTAATACGATAAAAACCGTGCAAAATATCGCCTTTTTGTTGTTTTGTAGGCAGTAAAAAGCAAATGTTAGCAAATCGACTGTCAAAATTTGAGCTCAATTTAGCTTAAGCCCGGCGCACTTTGCTTCACTCCACGCTGATCCTCGAAAAGTTAGTTTAACTTAAGTGGGACAGGCCCATTTTTAGTGCACTTGCCGAGAGTAACCATAAGAACTAAATTACAAAACTTTTGTCTAATACGACACGAACCGTTGAAATAAAAGATTTTCATTAGTTTGTTGGTGGTAAAAGGGGGGGTGTGGAAACCAATTTTTAGTACAGTTACCGACAGTAACCATACAAACTAAATTACCAAATTTAAAACTAATACGACAAAAACGTCAGAAATATAGCATTTTTATTGAAATAAAGCGTTTTCATTGATTTGTGGGCGGTAAAAGGGGGCGTGGAGACCCATTTTAGTACAGTTGTTGACAGTAACCATACAAGCTACATTACTAAATTTTAGCCTTATACGACTTAAACCGACTGAAATATAGCATTTTTATTGATTTGGGGTGGTAAAAGGGGGAGTCGCAAAAAGGTCAATTGGTCTAGTAGTTTTGGAGTCTCTAGGCATCACACATACAGACACATATCGTTTTGCTTTTTAAATATATATGGATATATATTTGTGGGCGGTAAAAGTTCCGTGAAAACATTTGGAGGCCTCTTGGAGGACCTACACAGCAAGTTTCACTATAAAAATGTGTAGAATTCCGGAATTTCCATGATTTCGAAAAGGTGCGCGTATATTTATTGCAACCACGCCCATTTTTTGTATAGTTAACGACTGTAAACATTTGAACAAAATTCCTAAATTTTAGTTTTTTACGATCAAAACCGTCTGATGTATAACCATTTTTGGTTTGTGGTCGATAGCACAAATTTGGCTTGTATGGGAGGTACCACGTCCCCTTGTCCAATCGTTACCAAACCTCACAGGAACACTCCCAAGATGTGGCTTCAGTTTCCCTGAAAATTTTTAAAAGATAGGTTTAGCGGTTTTGGAGTCTATACGTGATATAGCCACATACCCATATACATACATCCATTTTTATATATATGGATAGATTAATTTCAATTTATCTTTGGAATTTCAGTTGATCTACTTTAAATTTCAAATACAATTTTGAATTTCAATTATAATTGAAAACATTGCAGTTGCTAGTTTATTACAGAAAAATAAATAAGGAGTTTTGGCGTGCCATAGTTACAGTACCAAAGAACATAAGTTATGCTTGTACTGTTATTGCAATAAACCCTTAATTATAAAAAAATGAATAAGTTGAACAATTATTAATTTAGTTTTTACAAATAAATGCAAATACAATGAAATCAAATTTTATCCAAATCTAGGCGGAATTATTTCGAAGTTTTTTAAAAGTATAAAAAAAGGGCAGCCAACTGCTGAAAAATAACATTGAAAAGGTTGTGGTTTTTCACGTAAAAAACCATTTTTTTTTTAATTTTTGTAGAAATATGGATAAAGCGAATTCATTTAAATCTTTTGTACATTATGTAGTATCAGATTTGGGATAATGTCCGCTTTTCTTGAGGAAATAATCCTAAAAATTGGATTTGGAATTATGTCCAGTCTCAAAGCGGTCATAAGCCCAAAAAAAAGACGTAATCCTAAAATAAATTTCATCATAAAAAACTTATTTGCCTTGTACGCCGGGTACCATATCACATTACACGAATAGAGTTCAACGGCAGCATTGTTCTTTCAACAAAATTTAAAACTCTGGTGGATAAGTAGATATATTATAATATCATTGATTTCTTCTAGAAAAGTATAACGCAATAGCACGTACCGCGCAAGACTTACATAAAAGAAAAAAAAAATATAAACATTAAACATAAACGTTAAAATATAAAAATTTAACAAAAAAGAGCTTAAAAAATAACTTATAAAATTCCGCTTATAAAAAATAATCACTGCGAGCTTTTCTTTGCGGCGTTGCAAAAGGAACTACAAATGTCTTTGACGCCAACAGTAAGACCATTGCTCCTTCTCTGACTGCCAAAATAATCTTTCACCTTCCATCTGGATCTCACTTACGTATCTATCCTTTGTTTTTCAACATCTGCAATTTGTTATAATAATAATTTATAATTGATAACTCAGAGGGGTATATCACATTACCCAACCTTAACTATATCACAATAGCCGAATTCGGTTTTCAAAACAATCAGGATATTTTCATAAAAATACACTTCAGAAAATAAAGAACTCAATTCATGAATGGTTAACTGTATTCAAACACCACCACAATTTATGTATTAAAACTTTCAATTCAGCTTCAGTTTTCTCGTACTTCACTCACAAGGCGCACTCAAAAAAAGTATCGAATACACCGACGAAACAATTTCCTAACAATAACAGATCGATTCTGTCGCGGTAACGCTAATCCATGGTAGAAGAATACAGGTATATGCACCAGATGAGAGCATACTGCCGGAATTGTCAAAACGAAGCAAAAGTTTTTGTTTATTTTTCTATCCTTCTACCATGCGCTAATCTTATTACCGAAGAAATTCACCTTATGGTAACTTTTACACCCTTTTGCAGATCGATTCTGTGCGTTGCCGGTAATAGTAATCTTGTTACCGAAATTCGTTACCGGTCTTAGCAATCGGTATTCTGTGCACTCGGTAACGCTGTCAATCGTCGTGAACTCACCTCATTGAAATAAAGCACTCGCAGTTCTGTGTGAGAGTGTGGTGAAACAAAAATAAAGTAAAAAACAGAAGTGCGAAAAATTAGTTCAATTTTTCTAACTTTAAAATAATATTTGCTTTTCTTAGCAGGAAATAAGAACGAACTACGCCAGCACAGCTACGGTTTTAGAATAATTTTGGTCGCAGCCACTCAGAGCAGCTGCAAGCTATACAAATGCCAGCTGTTTGTCTTGTTACCACCTAAAGAGATGGTAACAACATTCATCGGTAACGCTTGGTTGCAGAATACCAAAAGGGTGTAAAAGTTACCATAAGGTGAATTTCTTCGGTAATAAGATTAGCGTTACCGCGACAGAATCGATCTGTTGGTATTCTGCAACCAAGCGTTACCGAAGAATATTGTTACCATCTCTTTAGGTGGTAACAAGCAAAACAGCTGGCATTTATATAGTTTGCAGCTGCTCTGGGTGGTTGCGAACAAAATAAACATAAAACTTCACCTGTGCTGGCGTAGTTCGTTCTTATTTCCTGCTAAGAAAAGCAAATATTATTTTAAAGTTAGCAAAACTCCATTAATTCTTTGCACTTACTTCTCTTTTTTACTTTTTTTTTGTTTCACCACACTCTCACACAGAACTGCGAGTGCTTCATTTCAATGAGGTGAGTTTACGACGTTTGACAGCGTTACCGAGTGCACAGAATACCGATTGCTAAGACCGGTAACGAATTTTGGTAACAAGATTACTATTACCGGTAACGCACAGAATCGACCTGTAAGAGTAAACACAGTGTATGAGAGCGCGCATAAAACTGCAGCACGTGTCTTTTTCCGGTACCGTTATGATTACACGTATGTTCTAGTCAAAATTTGTGTATTGTACAAAATATGCAGGTGTATCACATTACCCGACCATTTCACAATACCCAACGTTACTCTACTGTATCACAACTGGAAATTATCTGAAATCAAAGAAAATTAAAATTTAGTCGAAGTATCATCAAATCCTCCCCCAACATTCTCTGAAGATTATTTATTCCATTTTCAAATTTTTGGTGGTCATTTGAAATGAAAATTGTTGTGAAAACCATCTTATTTTAAAAAATTCTAAAACTTTTCTTTGGGGGGGGGGGGTATATTTTATATGTACAAAGTGTGAAACAAGTTTAAAATCAATAAGTAATGTAGTTTTTATATTGCAGTGAACACGGACTTTTAAAAAGAGGTTTTGAGAAAAACGCGTTTAAGATTTTGGAAGTGTTTGCTACAGTGTAAGAGGAGAGGGGACTATTTAGTTAATAACTTCGAGAGTTTTTATCTGATTGTTTGAATTAATGTAACGTCTTGATATTTTAAGCATAAGGTTTAATTTTTTAAGGAATTTCAAAGTCGCAAGAACCAAATTAAAACTTTTGCCTCAAAGCAGAGTGACGTCATACACCCCAGCCAGGCCTTAAAAAATATAAAATTTTAATATTGATGAAATATTGAATATTGATGCACAAATAAAGTAAAGGTAGCCTTAAACACATAGTAATTTTTTGTAACAAACCACTTGTGCAGTGGGTCCAAATGGGTTAATCCTAATATATAAAAGGCAAGCACGCTGCTCCGTGTCCAATATCTCTCAAACTGTTCAGCCTGAAAGTATGCACATCTTAATACATAACAGGCAAGCATGCTGCTTCGCACAGAGTATTTCTCAAATTGTAATTATTTTTTGACATGAAAGTAATTTTACAAGAAATTACACACTGTTCTCAAAAATATTCAGCCTTAAAGTATGCACATAAAATATATTTGATACTTATCAGTGGGTTTTTACAATAGTACGTTTTTGATCTAACTACCTCTTTTTGTCATGGTTTTATAAACAGTTTTGACGAATTTAATGAAATTCTTTTGAGTCGATTTGAGCCGATTGTACCAAAAAATATAATTGTATTAGCCGCAAAACGACACCTGAGTTGCTACGTATATGTAGGCTGCACGGCCAGTTTGTAAAGTTGTGTATGAACATGATTGTTACCAAACTCGACTTTTTGCACTTTTACACTTGAACTAATTTTTCAACACTGCTTCTATACGTAAAGTGTTATTTAAAGTGGTACATTTGTATTTTGCAAAAATCAAGTGTATAAAAAATCAAGCTTTAAAAAGAGAAAAAATTGCTTTCAGCAAAAGGCTTCAAAAAGGAAGTGTGCGGAAGACCTGTCGTAGGACAGGCTTTTATACTAGTATAATATAAAATTCATAGCTTCGAAAATACTAAAACAATGTTGGTCGACGATAGTTAATTTACTAAGTTTTTATTAATGTTAATTTATTTTATTTAAAAAAATATTAATTGATGAATTGTTGTAAAGTTTGTTTTTAAAGCTATTATTGGGTGAACTGGATATTTTCGCTATTCGTATTTAAATATACAATCCTTTTTAAATATTATAAAAACCGGATAACTAGATACTTAAAAGTGTCGGATAATTAAAAAACTTAAGCTATACTTATGGCTGTTGAAGTTTGCTTTCAATTTCGAGCAATTAGAATATTTACTTAAAATATAATAAGTGGAATGCATAAGAAATTAGCATTTGCTCCGACTCAATAAAAGCAATAGTTTATGCATTTTTTACTTCATCGAGTCTTAGCAATTGCTCACTTTTATGCATTCCAGCCAATGTCTCAAAAATTTGATGACAAAATGTCAAATTTTTACATAATATTGTTCAGACAATCAAACAATAAGGGTTCTCATCTAAGCATGTAAACTGTATAGCATTTAAACTTTTGATGAGCGATAAAGTGTAAATAGCGTAAACGTCGACAAAATGGCGGCTGCGGCTAGGACATTATGACTTTTAAAAATTTTAAACCTTTTAAAAACCTTCATTAAATAAATATGAAAAAATAAATAAAACGTGTTCATATTTACTCCAACACGTAGATTTACATGCTAGTTTACACCACAAAATAGGCTCGGAAATGATGTAAACTCACGCCCATACAAATGTTGACAGATAGTTTACGCGCATGTAAGTTCACAAGTTTTACAATGTTTACGGGTCAGTTACGTGTTTAGATGAGAACCCTTAATGATTTCGCTTGTTCTTGAAGGTTTTAACAAAATATTAATTATTGCTTGTGTGAACAACTTGAAGACAGCCAGTTCAAATTCAATAAAAAGTTTAATCTTATCTCTGCAGAGCTTTCGCTCTGTTTATATATTTTTACATAGCTACATATAATTTTCTAGATTTGTTGTTCTTTTGACAAAAAAATAACTTGATGATCATGCTTGTTTACTTGTTCTACAAACGGCAAGAGATTAGTTACCGTTGAACAGCTTTAGAGAAAAGACGTGTGCTTCTGCTACGTAGTATTTAAAAAGGTTTATCTCCTTGTCAAGTGAAACTGCAGTTAAAAAAAAAACAGAAATGTCCACCACCAGTATTATTCCAGACACTGTGAATCCAGACCTGCAAAAGGAACGCAATGCTGCCACGTTTAATGTTGAGGAATTTGCCACTTGGTTCCATGACGGTGCAGAAAACTTAAAATTTAAAAGATTTCTAGGTAGATTTTGCAAGTTACTATTTGGTATTCTATAAATAGCTATCTATAGTATTGCACATTGAACTGGGGAGTTTATCAAGCAAAAGAGTTTATAGTCTAAGGCAGCGTTTCTTAACCTGGGGTCCGCGGACTCCTGGGTGTCCGCAAGTATGTATATGGGGGTCCACCGTCTAATCTATGGACATTTGAATTAATAATTTTTTTAAGTATTAAACAACTTTACGTCCACTCATGAAGTACCGTGGGATAAATGTGTGGCAGTTAGTACCGACGTTGCTTGGGCTATGACCGGTACACGAACAGGATTTCGGGCGCGCGTGAAAAAGATGAATCCATCTATTATCTGGCATCACTGTTGCATTCATAGAGAGGCATTAGCTGCAAAGAATATGCCAGAAAAATTAAAAACAGTTTTGGACGACATAGTGCAGGTCGTGCATTTTATTAAAGCCAGGCCTCTTAATTCCCGTATTTTCGGTATGATATGTGAAGAAATGGGCAGCATTCACATGCAGTTTTTATTGCATGCTGAGGTGCGTTGGTTGTCTCGTGGCAAAGTCGTGTAGCGTGTTTTTGAGC
This sequence comes from Dichetophora obliterata, assembly GCA_963920525.1. Classification (NCBI taxonomy): domain Eukaryota; kingdom Metazoa; phylum Arthropoda; class Insecta; order Diptera; family Sciomyzidae; genus Dichetophora; species Dichetophora obliterata. The sequence continues at coordinate 99,983,632 of OY986437.1, forward strand.
TAAGAGATGAGATCAGAATGTTTTTTTTTAAATAATTCTGTTGGCAGCGCCAATAAACATGCTAATCATTTCAATAACTTTGAATGGCTTACAATGGTGGCATATTTGGCTGATATCTTTAGTGCCCTGAACGAATTGAACTTAATTAAGTCTACAAGGAAGAGATAACAACATCTTCCAAGTTGAAGATAAAATAGAAACTATGATAACAAAACTTGACCTTTGGACTAATCGTACAATTAAAAAAAACTATAATCATTTTCCTACACTGGTAGCGTTTTTGGAATCCTCTGGTGGAGAAATGTTGCCTACGCAATTAGAACAGGAATTGATTAAACACCTCCGCGGTTTGACGTCTTCTTTTCGGGATTATTTTCCAGAACCCGACAGAACCCCCTTTCAACGCAGATGTTTTAGATATAATCGGCTTGACAACTGTACAGGAAAATCAATTAATAGCAATATCATGTGATTGGGCTTTAAAACGTAATTTGAAAGAATCGTCTTTATCAAGTTTTTGGGTAAATTTAAAAAATGTTTATAAAGAAATATCAGAAGAAGCACTAAAATATTTACTGCTTTTCTAGTGAAATGGCATTTCACCTCTGTGAAATGGCAGTCTCTGCTCTTGTATACACCAAAAACCAATACAGAAACGGATTACAATTGGAATCAGATTTGAGATTACAACTAAGTAAAAACAGCAACCCAAATATTACTAATTTAGTTTCAAAAAAGCAACACCAACCTTCACATTAATACAGAACTTTTAATTTTTGTAAAAATGTCATTTTTTCAGTACTAAAATAATTTGTCCAAAATTTATTCCTGTGTTTTTTTTAAGGGGGTGCTTGAACTTGTGCGTAATTTTCTAGGGGTCCGCGGAGTGAAAAAGGTTAAGAAATGCTGGTCTAAGGAAAGTGTACTCGATATTTGAATCTCGCAAAATAATTTTCATTTTTTATAGATATAAAAGATGCCTTTAAATTATTGCCACAGAATTATATTTTTTAAAATTAAAACTATTTTGGAACTAAAGCTAGATACATTTGTAAGCGATTACAAGGCAGTAGTAGTGTTGATAATAAATCTTAATTACGTTTTGTTCATAAAACGTTTGAATTTTTAAATTTTGCGTTGGGCAGAGAAACAAAAACCTTGATCATGGTTTTTGAGACATGATTACAAAACTTCAATTAAAAAATGTTTGCCTTTACAAATGTCATGATGGCATTTTCTTTTAATAATGAACATTTTTGTGAATAAAACCAAAAAAGGTGTTTGTTTTGATAATTCCGTTTCGTAATTTTACAAAACCTTAATCACTATATCTCGAATAATATAGGCACTAGTGTAGTGAAATTTAGTATAAGAGTAGGCACAATTATGATAAAATATGGTCAAAAAGTGGGCGTTGTTGGACAAAAGGGCGTGTCAATTTCATAAAAACACTGTATCTCGAATAATATTTATAGTAGGGTACTGACATTTAGAGTAGGCACAACTATTTAAAATTACGGTCAAAAAGTGGGCGTTATTCGAAACAGGGGCGGTTCAATATTGTAATAACACTTTATCTTGAATTATATTTATTTATTTATTTAATAATAATTTAATCTACTGGACTATGTCCCTAAAGGTTATTTGAACTTAAACTAAAAGTAAGGTATAATTCTCTCTTAAATCTTTCTCTGTTATCAGAAAAATCTAGTTGGTGAGCGACTAAGTTGCATAGCACGGTGCGACAGTCCAAACTACCTGGGAAGTGTTACCATTTTTCTTGTAGGTCTTGTTGAGTATAACAAGACTGCATACCAGAAACACCCCCAAATCTTGACTTACCGTTAAAGAACCGGTTTTTGTACCTTTGCGCACTTATAAGGCTGTAACTTAGCCAATGTTGCACCGATTTTCAGTTTCTTACCGGATTCCAAAAGAAACTTAAACTTTTCCAATGATATACATACATATTGTTTATAAAAACTTGATAAATCTATGTGTATTTGTCCGGCACACTCAATTTTTTTCAATTTCTTTTTAAAATTTTCCAACTTTCATGATTTTTGTACACACTATTTTATATAGACACCTCACTTTCTGTTGACGTATTAAGCAAACACGTTTATTAACAATTTTGACGCAACTTAGTTTTTAAAAATCGGCTAGTAATTGACTGAGTTATTGATGAAAACAAAATTTTTGCAAAAATGTCTTCACAACGTTTTTCGTGTTCTTTTGCACATTTTTTATAGGAGCACAGATAACTTAATATGATATCTTTAAAACTATAACGTTGACTGATATCTATTGAAAAGCCACAAATGTAGCAAATTTATTAGGTTTTTCGCACATATAATATTAGTTGCACACTATTTTTCATTAAATAGTTAATGTTTTTATATGAAATGGTTTTCAAAGTGATAAAGCTGTGAGAAATAAAACGTCAAATGAAGAAACAAAATTACATATTATTAACATAAATTAAGGCCCAGTTATAATAGACGTAACGTAATGTAGTGAAATGCCACTGCAGCAGTGTGTTCATTCACTTACTGTTTCAATCAATACTTTTCTTATACAAGTGATTATAATAGAAGTAACGTAATGTAACGGGACGTAAAGATCCGTTGGATTTCGATTTCTACGTTACTTTACATTGCGTCTGTTCAAAGAACAACTAAACATTGAGGTTAGATTCGATTATTGCGCTATTTTACATTGTTGAACTACGCTTTTTGTTGAGTTTTCGTTATTATTGTGATAGTTTTATGTATCCACAGCTATGGATGACGAAGATTTAATTGTATTTGTAAAGGAACGTGCAATTATTTACGACAAACAACTGCCTGGCTACTGCCTATTATAATTGCTACAACGTTTTCTTACATTACGTCCCGTCACGATGACAGTTGACAACATTACGTTACTTTACATTATGTCTATTATAACTGGGCCTTTAAGCTCTCATTGCATATTGTGGTCAGTGTGACCAGAAGATTTTTGAAAAAATATGCTTTTTGTTAAAAAAAAATATGCTAAATATTCCACTTTCAATTTTTATATTCCACAAAAATATTCCACTTTCAATTTCAAAGATATATATCTAAATAAGTCTAAATATGCATATAAAAAAAAACACAGAAGCAAGTTTAAAAACATTTATTTATTTGATTATTATCGCACTTAAATTTATTTTCTTCTCCTATAAAAAATTATAAACATTGTTATGGCTTTTTGAATTTTAAGTAACGATATACAATATACAAAACTAAAATTCAGGCACATCTTCGAGGTCAATTCTTAAATTTTTGCTTGTATTATTATCATAGAAATTCGCATTTCTAAATTTTTTTATTAAGCTATCTGGTATTTGATAGGCATTACAACACTTTTTTGAATTTTCGTTTAAATATGAAAGATTCATTTAACTAAAAATGTTCTCAACCTCAGCATTGCTAAATGGTAAGCTAAGCGAGAAAAGCACAATTTTTGATAAATCTTAAGATTCTGAACTTTGATCAATAACTTTTTTCTGCTTTATTGTTTTGAATCCACATTTTAAAATAGTTAAAAGAAATAGCTATTGTTAGCAGTAATACTGATATTCACGATGTGGTGCATTTGTGATAAATTTTTGCAAAATTTACAATACTTACAACTTATTGTGATCGAACCTTCAGTAAAGTACATATTGTATTTTTAAAATCAATTATATTAATTTTTATTAAATAAACTCACAGCGTAGCCTTTAGCTTGCTCCATGCTGAGTAGAAATGCTTGTACAATCAGCTGATCTAATACACAACTTGTATATTTTCCACAGGGTTGTATTTTGAAAACTGAATTTTGTTTTTGTTATATTAAAAAATTTACTACATATATCAAATTTATCAAAAATACACAATACAAGGGAAAATACAACACATCGTGAATACCCCTAATGTTTTTTTAAGTAAATAACTTACTGCTGTAACATAATCCATAAAAAAATCTAACCAAACATACATATAAGCAAATTTACTTCACTTTTTTAGCTGCGTGAAGTTATTACATGAATTGCAATAAAATTGACAACGAAGAAGTTAACCACAAAATGAATTCCTTATATTGCGTTTTACAAGGTGGTTCAGAGATAAACAAAAAAAATGTTGATAGCCAAAAAAAAACCCATTTAGTAACCAAATAGACATTTTTTTATTGCAATTTTTGTGAATTTTGAAAAATATAATCATACAAAAAATATTCCACTTTTTATGCTGCATATTTTTATAATAAAATATATTCTTCCCGAAGCTAAAATATGCCAAAGTGGAATATAATATTCCACTTTGGTCACACTGATTGTGGTTGCAATTCGAACTTGCTCTCATTTTTTTTAGATGCTTTTGTCTTTGTGGTTTTTTTCTCTCGCCAGTCATCAAACAGCAGGTTGCGCTCATGGTAGAAGAATACAGGTATATGCACCAGATGAGAGCATACTGCCGGAATTGTCAAAACGAAGCAAAACTTTTTCTTTATTTTCTTTTGTTTCCATTCGCCACACAGCTAAATTTGACAGACATGGCAGTATGGAAAGAGAGCACAGTCAGCGCTGCATATACCTCTATTATTCTACCATGGTTGCGCTGACGAACATTTTACCTACAATCTCTTTATTTTATATGCTCTTTGCATTCTCTTAAAAAAATCTGAACATTTAAAAAAATAAGAAGTGGAATAAGTAAAAATTACAACAATATACAATGAGAGCTTTTCTTATGTAAAAATATGGTTTGTTTCTTTATTTGACGTTATGTTTTTCACGTCTTTATAACTTTGAAATATTTTATAAAAGAACTTAGGCCAGTTCAGCGATTCAGTTTTCAATAGAAAAACATTTTGAAGGAAAGATATAAAACTTAAATGATTTCGGAGTACTGCTGGTCATTTCAACGCGTAACTAATGATGTCGACTTAAAAAGAAAACGGCCAAGCAAACATTTTTGAGTTGTCATGCTGAAAATGGATTTTCAAAAAATCTACTTTCATGAAAAATTAATAACTTTGTCATTTATTGACCGATTTTTAAAAACTAAATTGCGTCTAAATTGCTAATTAATATTATTTATGAATCCATGCACGTCTAGTGTATCTGTTATATAATTTAGTTTATAGAAAAATCGTCAAAAGCCAAAAAAAAATTGAAAAAAGTTGTATTTGCAGAGTAAATACACAGCTTTCTCGAGTTGCCTTAAGCAGTATACATATCGTTGGAAAGGTTTAAGTATCGTCTTTCAGGATCCGGCTAAATTTTTAAAGTTTGTTGACAGTCAGGTAAGTTATAGGCTAATAAGTGGGCAAAGGTAGGCAAAATCGATTTTTTTACCGTAAGTCCAGATTTTGGAGGTGGCCGGCAAACTCCAAGTACAGAACATTCTTTGTCTCGACAAGACCTACCAGAAAAATGGCATTATCTAACAGGTATTTAAACTTCGTTCCATTTTGTTGCACTGTGTAATGCCAAGCATCTAGTTATTGGCTCATTGCAGCCATAATTAGTTCTGTGAAAGTCAGTGTAGAACAGATGCCACTCTCTTATGTTTCTAGCTGGAACAAAAAATTTTACTTATTCCAGCAAATCTGGACAATAAATTTTACCTTCAATCAAATCCTTTATGAACAGTACATTCCGTCTTTGTGCATTCCGCCTTTCTGATAAACTCTGCATACCTAACAATTAACAGAGTTGTATTTTCTAAAAAGTATTGCTACTACGAATTTTGTTGCGTTCTAAAAATGGTATGCGTTGTTTTATTTACTACAGTACTCAAATTTAGAACAGGGGTAGGTACACATTGGCAAATTAAGGTCAAGAAAGTGGGCGTTCTTCGAAAAAGGGGTGTAGAAAAATAAGCAAACACTGTATCTGGAATAATATTGATACTAGTGTACTGAAATTTAGTACAGAGGTAGGCACAATTATGACAAATTACGGTCAAGAGTGGGCGTTATTCGACAAAGGAGCGGGGAAACATAAGAAAACCACTGTACCTCTAATAATATTGACACTAGGGATCTGAAAGCTGAAATAATCACAAATTACGGTCGAGAAAGTTGGATTTATTTTACAAAAGGGCATGCCCTCAACATAAGAACACTACTGTATCTCGAATAATATTGACACTAGCGTTCCGAAATTTAGTACAGGGGTAGGAACAATTGCTACAAATTACCTATTACCACAAATTACAAGTGGGTTGTATTCGACAAAGGGGAGTGTCAACATTATAAAAAATTATATAATAATATTGACACTAGGGTACTGAAATTTTGTATAAGGGTAGAAACAATTATGACAAATTACGGTCAAGAAAGTGGGAGTTATTGGACAAAGGGGAGTGTCAATATTATAAAAATACTGTATGCGAATAATATTTACACAAGGGTCAATACAAGAAATTTAGTACAGGGTAGGCCCAATTATAACAAATTACGGTCAAGTAAGTAAGCGTTATTACAGAAAGGGGCGCGGCAATATTATAAAACACTTAAAATAATATTGATACTAGGGCAATAAAATTCGTTACAAGACTGGGTAGAATTATTACAAAACACGATGAAGAAATATTTTTGTTAAGTCTCTTTATTGGACTCCTGAATGAAAAAAATATTTATATTAAATATATGTTAAAACAGCGGAGATATTTGCATGGAAAGTCAAACCCTAAAAATGTATTTTTGTTTTATACTCTTCGTAGAAGCACTGGCCGCTGATTTCGAATCTGATGTGAAAATTTCATAAAGTTTGTAATGCTTCAGTGTAGCTCGGGTGTACTTTGGGTCGAACTCCTTTGACCTTGGGCGGCGGACATATTTTTTCCATCGGGTGACACTCTATTTATTTTAGTTTCGTCTAAAAACAATACTTTCTTCCACTCAAATGACGATACTTTTTAGCGAACTCAAGCCTTTGCTTGGAAGAAAATGGATGCTTTTCCGTGAAATCCTTCCAAAAAGTTCGGCTTCACGTAATAGTGTCTACGGATGGTGCTGCTTCATTTTCGCCATAGATAGCCACTTGTACTTCATTTGCAGATTTATGCAAACAGTTCTGCAGTTGATTTTTTTTTAAATACAGAAAAGCATTACCTACCACGGTAACCTACCATAGAAAATTTTAAGGTAGCTGCGTTTGTTGACATGATCTTCTATCTTGGTGCATCTGAATGATTTTTTGGATGCTGACGTCACACGGTTTATTTTTGCCCATTGTTAACTACCAAAAATAACTGTAATGATAACTTGTAACTATAAATGTTCTGAATGTAACATTTTTTATTTTATAAGATTATTAAAAATTTTATTTTGTTACTGTCGCTAATTTGTTGCACTTTTGGCTACTTTTAACAAAATTTTAAATGGCTTCACTGCTTAAGAATAACGGTAAAAAAGTGATGCTTTTGTGGTGTTTTCGAGAGTACCAGAGTTGCATTTTCTAAAAAGTATTGCTACGAATTTTGTTGCGTTTCAAAATTGTATGCAAATTGTATGTAAATAGTTGCACGTAGCTGTATATATGAAGTAAATACTTTTTTTAATTAAAGTTTTTTTTTATTATGATTTAAAATCAAGCATGATTTAAACTATCAAACATTTAGAATTTGTATTTAGATCATATAAAATCAACATATTTTTTTTGAAGTGAAAACTTCTTTAGGCGCGTTGAACGATTTTGGTAGAGGGTAAATCTTTGGTTTGCGTCATCGTCATTTTGCGAGTAACTCTCGTCATCGATACAGACAATGAGTAGGTTTTTAAATGACACTCTTGAATCTTGACTACCAGGCGTTCAGCAAGGTAGCAAGCAACCATCAATAAGTTCCTCTGCTGACGCATCGTTCTTTTCCATCCCTTTGTTTCGCTGCGAAACATTGAATTTTACTGTTTTCTTCAATGTGTATGTAGAGCTGCTGTAGGCTAAAATAAAAAATTTTAAATTTTAGATATTTGGTTTTTGTTTGAATGGCCGTGAAGTCCCTTTTGATGCCACCACTCATAGTTCAACTAGACAAGGTAGTGTTAGGGCTGAATATGTTTTCTTTCTTAGTGACCATAACTGTCAAACTCAGCCATTTTGGTATTTTGGCCAATTTTTGCTTTTATATTCTCATTGGTTGCAGATTTTGTATGAAATGTCAACTTCGTTTTGACAATTTCGGTCACCGGCTCTCCGCCTTAACACTCAATAAGCTAAATTGTTAAGTATTTATGCATATTTATATAATAACCATTACGTAATAAACCTGCAAAATAAATTAATATTTTCAGTAGTAATTGGATAACTAAAGTGTGCTTATCCTAAGCATTCTATTTTTAAACTGTTTAGCATTAATTTTTTATATGAATTATATATAATTTATATGCTATAGATATTTCTTAATTTTAGAATATTCTATTTTTAATACACTACGCAATATAGATATGGTATACATGTATATTGTGTTAGTGTTATGATATAAATAAGCTTTAATTTTTTATATTAATGCAATAATGAAATAATTTAAATAAATTACTTTAGTTATATGTATGTATTTTTGATATGGTAACACTTTTGCTTAAAAGAAATAGTTTCAGTAATATAAGCTCTTAACAAAAATAATTATAATTTCAAATGCCGACTGTAGCTACACAATTAGAATTCACAACGTCTACAAAAAATTTTCAGCTAACTGCACCAACAACAATTACCAAGGAAATCTACAAGCAAGGACGCACAGAAGAGAACAAGATCATAGCGAAACTTTTAGAACTTTTAGAACTTTTTGATTTTCATCCTACATGTAGGACGGGCTGCAGTAGGAGCTCTCGCACATGCTACATGTCCGTCCGACCTGTCAAATCCGTCCTACATGTAGGATAGTCCGAAACCCCCTATTAGCATGAAAATTCTTATATAGCAGTAAGGCGTTCCGTGGCAGGACAACGTCTTCCAGGGAATACTAATATTTTATATATAGGTTTTCGCTTCGGTCGGCAGTCCCCTCACTGCTATACTTTTTTTTTATATATTTTTTTTAAATTTTTTTTAATAAACTTTTTTTGGTTTTTTAACATATGTTTTTGAATTTTTTTTTATTCTATTTTTTTAATATTTTTTAAATTTTGTTTCTAAAGTTTTATTTGGATTTTTAAGAAAGTTTTGTAAATTTATGTGATTTTATTTGAAGCTGTTTTGAAAATCTGCTTTTTTCAAATTTTGGTAGAATAGCTCAATGGTAGAAACGAATAAATCCATCACTTGCTTCTTCACCGCAAACATTCGCTGAAGCTTCAGCGACAAGTTTTACGGAACGCTCAACTGCTTGAGTATGGCATGGAAAAGGTCTGTTTTATTTCGGTATTATTTTGAATCATATTTTGGAAAATATCACAAGCAAGATAATTCAATACCGGTGGAATTGAGATACTCTCTTCTTGCCAAATAATTTTTTTTTAATATCAAAGCACGAAGGCATGCGCCTTATACAAACAAGGTTTGGTCTTTGACCTGAAAGGAAAATGATAGATTAATTAGAGGAATTGATTGGAACCATACGTAAATCATTGATTAGGCGAAACAAACGTGAAAGGCAATTTGAATTGCTTTTAACCAAGGCTAGTGTTATGCCTTAACCTCGGCAAGCATTTCCAGGCCTTAGTTGTTCCTGTCCTTTAATTCTACATTTTCCACAATTTAGTTGTGGATTTTTAGTTTCCCCATAATTCTTAAATGTAGGGAGGAACAAAGAAAGTGAAAAGAACCATGCTCGAGCCCGGATTCGAACCAGGGACCTCTGGGTTGATAGTCTAGCGCACTCTCTACTAGACTACAAAGGCCGACAAAATGGATATCGAAGTAATCTTCAGCAGCAAAATTTAATGTAGATATTTTAAATATGCTAACACCTTGCTGAACTGTAAAAGGATTATTTTTCATTTTTAATATACGTCTTACAGCGATTTGTCTTATGTGTCTCCTTCAAAGAAGTAAAATATAAGGAAATGGTGTTGCTTACACATACACTGTACGTGAACTGTCGCACCATTCGTAAATTGTGCGAGCGAGAAAGAGTGTGTTTTTTGACATTTTTGAGAACCCTGGCATCTGATTGGAAGACTCCTCAGCAAAATAGTTGAAAATAATTTAATTTTAAGCATTTTTCACTGCTTAAAAAGCAACAAAATTAAAGAAAAAAAAAACCACTAAAACAAATGCAATATGAGTTGTGCGGTTAAGAATTGTAATAGTTCCCGAAAACTTAAAAACAATGCGCATTCGTTCCACAGGTAAATATGTCCATACGGTTTAAATTCTTTTAACAAAAGTGCTTTATTTAGTTTCTAACGATATTTTTTTAACTTATTTGTTTTAGAAATATATATATTTCTTATTAAAAATGGTTTAAAAATGCAATTTAGACCCCGTTGATTTTCCGCCAGTTTGATCAAACCACATCTGTCAAAACACAAACACTGCTTCAGGGACGCAGTCATTTTTCGCAGTTGAATACATGTTTGGGGCGCTCTTGTTTTCAGCATAGTGAATCAGATTTAGTACCTGTTTGTTAAATTTTTCTGATTTTTACACAACAACTAGGCAGAAACACCAAAAAAAATAAGGATTTAAAAAAATTAACCTAATATAATTTGTAATTAAAGTTGAAGTTTAGAATTTATAGGCCTTCAAATATAGAAAAATTACCTAAAAATCTTGCAGTTTTTCTAGTTTTTCAACAAAACTAAGCTTTATGGGTATTAAAACAAGAGTAATGTGCGTATCTATTCAACGAGGTGTCAAATTTAGAATTCCATAAGAATTCATTAACATATAATTTTTTATAAGTAGAATTTGTCTGAAAGACTAGTGGTTTCTCTTTTACGAAAGCAATAAATTAAAAAGAGAATTATTAAAAAGATAACTACATTCAGAACTGCTGTAGACAGAGAAGCCTGTGTGGTACTTACTGAGGTTTGTAAACCCTAAGCAGCATCCGAAGGCCTCCTTTTAATACATTTATTTTTTTTTTTATTAAATTTGGAAAAACCTCGCGATTTTAAGTAAAAAAAGGGTTGTATCTTAAATGCATGTATTTTTATGTTTGATATCTTGTTGAATAGATACTTGTATTATCTCTCTTTTGATACCCATAAAGTTTACTTTTGTTGGAAAACTTAAAAAATCAGCTAAATTTTTAGTCCACTTTTTCCAATGTTGGATGCCTATAACTTCTAAGCCAAATGCGAGCGATCAAAAATTTTTTAAATAATTAGAGTTGTTGCTATTCTTGGAATGTTTCTAAAGTTTTAACGCATAAGAACAAACTTTAACAGTTTGGGCCTTCTTTTACGATACAACCGAATACGGCCCTTTGTGATTGTTTCTGTATTTGTGTGAACCAACACCAATATAAAAAATACCACACTTTTCTGCTATTACACCACTTCCTTATATTTTACTTCTTTGGTCTCTTTCATCCATTAGCATTGCCAGTAACAAATTTTCATATAGGCAAAGTATCCATTACGCTGAATAACTGGGTCTATTATTTTCAATACCGTTCTTTCAAAATGTCTTGATTTTGCTATCATACTGAAATTCTCAGAGAGAAATGTCGCAGTATTCTCGACGACTTGATTATAATGAACGCAACAGCGACAATCTGTATTTCATACAAAACATAAACAAACTCTGCTATGTTCGCTCTTGTTGTCAATCAAATTAGAAATAGATTGAAGTCTGCGGCAGCAACAATTGTGGTCGTGTTCTCTCTTTGTCGTGCCGTCTTCAAAAAATACATCTTCATAAGAAAACATGCGTTCTATTTTTTGACAATTGGCGTTCGTCGCTAGTCGCAGTCAATGTGTATCGGCTATAAGCTCCCGTACTGAATATATTAGTTTTTCTATATATATATAGAATATATAAAAATGGATGTATGTATCAGAGAACTGCACAAGCCTACTTGAAGTTCAAGCTTTTTCAAGTACTTAAATTCAAGCACGTATCCAAGCTTGAAAAAGCAAGCTTTAGCCAGCTTGCAAAAATACCAAACAGATACAAGCCATATTCATGCTTGCTCGTTGGCTTGGCTTGTTTCGGCTTACTTTGTCGGGTGGAAAGTTGAAAAGCTTAAAACGATCGGCAAAAGCTTGTAAGCTCGCAAGTATCCAAATTATTGAATTAAAGCAAGTATCCAAAAATTCAATGAGCTTCTTTAGAGAGAGCTTAAGCGTAATAGGACTTTTAAGGATTCTGTGGACTCCGTGGTGTGAAGTTTTAGGATAAATGATTTCGAAGATGCTGTCAAACTTTAAAATTTAAGATGGCGGATAGAGTTGCCATCTAGATTTTTTTTTAATTTTTGCGAATTCTTGTAATTTTGATATTCTGACAACGGATTTGATTTCGAATATATTGTCACAGTTTTAAAATTTAAGATGGAGGTTAGGGTTGCCACCTAAATTTTTACCACAGTATTGCCACCTAATAATATGTACTTTTAAAAGTTTTAAACATCATTTATCAGTGTTAAGGGGTCGCTGATTTCGAATCTAAGGTCAGAATTTTGAAATTCAAGATGGTGGATAGGGTTGCCACCTTTATTTTTTTTAGTTTTATGAATTCGGGGCTGGCAAAAAAAAAATGGTACACCAAAAATGGGTCGCTGAATCCGAATCCGTCGTCAGAATTTCAAAATTATAAAATGTTGAAATAATAGGGTTGCCACCTAAAAATATATCTTTTCAACAGTTTTAAACGTCATTTATTAGTGTTAACACGTCATTTATTAGTTTAAAACTGTTTAAAACTGTTTAAAACTGTTGAAAAGATATATTATTAGGTGGCAACCCTGTTATTTCAAAATTTTATAATTTTGAAATTCTGACGACGGATTCGGATTCAGCGACCCATTTTTGGCGTACCATTTTTTTTTGCCAGCCCCGAATTCATAAAACTACAAAAAATAAAGGTGGCAACCCTATCCACCATATTGAAATTTAAAATTCTGACTTTAGATTCGAAATCAGCGACCCCTTAACACTAATAAATGACGTTTAAAACTGTTGAAAAGATATATTTTTAGGTAGCAACCCTATTATTTCAACATTTTATAATTTTGAAATTCTGACGACGGATTCGGATTCAGCGACCCATTTTTGGTGTACCATTTTTTTTTTGCCAGCCTCGAATTCATAAAACTACAAACAATAAAGGTGGCAACCCTATCCACCATCTTGAATTTTAAAATTCTGACTTTAGATTCGAAATCAGCGACCCCTTAACACTAATAAATGACGTTTAAAACTGTTGAAAAGATATATTTTTAGGTGGCAACCCTATTATTTCAACATTTTATAATTTTGAAATTCTGACGACGGATTCGGATTCAGCGACCCATTTTTGGCGTACCATTTTTTTTTTTGCCACCCCCGAATTCATAAAACTACAAAAAATAAAGGTGGCAACCCTATCCACCATATTGAAATTTAAAATTCTGACTTTAGATTCGAAATCAGCGACCCCTTAACACTAATAAATGACGTTTAAAACTGTTGAAAAGATATATTTTTAGGTGGCAACCCTATTATTTCAACATTTTATAATTTTGAAATTCTGACGACGGATTCGGATTCAGCGACCCATTTTTGGTGTACCATTTTTTTTTTGCCAGCCCCGAATTCATAAAACTAAAAAAAATAAAGGTGGCAACCCTATCCACCATCTTGAATTTCAAAATTCTGACCTTAGATTCGAAATCAGCGACCCCTTAACACTGATAAATGATGTTTAAAACTTTTAAAAGTACATATTATTAGGTGGCAATACTGTGGTAAAAATTTAGGTGGCAACCCTAACCTCCATCTTAAATTTTAAAACTGTGACAATATATTCGAAATCAAATCCGTTGTCAGAATATCAAAATTACAAGAATTCGCAAAAATTAAAAAAAATCTAGGTGGCAACTCTATCCGCCATCTTAAATTTTAAAGTTTGACAGCATCTTCGAAATCATTTATCCTAAAACTTCACACCACGGAGTCCACAGAATCCTTAAAAGTCCTATTACGCTTAAGCTCTCTCTAAAGAAGCTCATTGAATTTTTGGATACTTGCTTTAATTCAATAATTTGGATACTTGCGAGGCTTACAAGCTTTTGCCGAAGGGCATCAAGCTTTCCATTGCTTGAAACTTCGTGCCGTTCGCTTGTAAGCTAGAATAGGTGCAAGCTGTGCGTGGGCTTATTTATATTCAATTACAAGCTTTGCTTGATTCAAAATTATCAAGCTCAAGCTAGCTTGAACTTGTATTTTAAGCAAGCGCTTGAAAAAGACTTCAAGCCGGCTTGTGCAGTTCTCTGGTATGTATGTGGGTATGTGGGTATGTGGGTATGTGGGTATGTGGGTATGTGGGTATGTGGGTATGTGGCTATATCACATATAGACTCCAAAACCGCTGAACCGATCTTTATGAAATTTTCAGGGAAACTGAAGCCACATCTTGAGAGTGTTCCTGTGAGGTTTGGTAACTATTGGACGAGGGGGCGTGGTACCTCCCATACAAGCCAAATTTACGCTATTGATCACAAACCAAAAAAGGATATATTAAGACGGTTTCAATCGTAAAAAACTAAGATTTGGTAATTTTGTTCAGATGGTTACTGTCGGTAACTGTACGAAAAATGGGCGTGGTCGTAATATAAATACGCCCATTTTTTCGAAATCATGGCAATTCCGGAGTTCTACATATTTTTATAGTGAAACTTGCTGTGTAGGTGCTCCAAGAGGCAGTCACGATACATTAATGTTTTCAAGCCCACTTTTACCGCCCACAAATCAATATCTGTATATATAAAAATGAATCGTGATTTGTTCGAATGCTTAAAACTTGAAAACGACTGAACCAAATTGGAAACTTCTTTCTACTGGTTTAGGAAAAATATAATGCCACACCCCCTTTTGTCGCCCACAAATCAATAAAAATGCTGTATTTAAGACGGTTTTGGTCGTATTAAATTAAAATTTGGTAAATAAGTTCGTATGATAACTATCATTAACTTTGATAAAAATAGGCGTGGTCACACTTCATCTACGCTTACTTTTAAGAAAATATCAAAATACTTCGAAACTATTGGTCCGATTGAGCTCAAATTTTGTAAGTACGCTTTGGTTTGAGTACGAGATGGTTTAAGAGAAAATGCCACATCCCCTTTTACCTCCCACATATATAAAAAAATTGTTATCGAATAGCTTTAGAGTTATGAGTCGCACAGCTTAGAAATTCGGTATTCGACCACAATTTAGACGTACCGTTTCAGTGATGAAATTTTATGGGAGTGGACAAGGGGGAGGGGCACCTCCCATACAACCAAAATTTGTGATATCGAATAGCTTTGAAGTTATAGGAATTCAGCTTTGGAATTCAGTTTTTGACCTCAATTTACACATGCAGTTTCAATGGTTCTATTTTATGGGCGTTGGACAGGGAGGCGTGACATCTCCCTTACAACCCAAATTTGCGATATCGAATTGCTTTGAAGTTATAGGTTGACAGCGTAAGAATTCGGTATTCGACCTACATTTATGCATGCACTTTCATTCCTCTGCATTTTATGAGCGTAGAGCAAAGGGGAGTGGCACTTCCCATGCAACCCAACTTTGTGCTATCAAATAGCTTTGGAGTTATAGGTCGCACAACGCCGGAATTCAGTATTCGACCTCAATGTACACATGCAGTTTCATTGATTCAATTTTATGTTCATTGGTAAGAGGGGCGTGGCACCTCCCATTTAACTTAAATTTGTGATATCGAATATCAGCGTCAGAATTCAGTATTCGGCCCCAATTTATACATGCAGTTTCATTAATTACATTTTATGAGCGTTGATCAAGGGGGAGTGGCACCTCCCATACAACGAAAATTTGTGATATCGACAAGGGGGAGTGAAACCTCCTATTTAACCCAAATTAGAGATATCAAATAGCCTTGGGGATATAGGTCTCACAGCTTTGGAATTCAGTATTGGACCTCAATGTACACATGCAGTTTCATTGATTACATTTTATGAGCGTTTAACAAGGGGAAGTGGCACCTCCCATGCAACGAAGATTTGTGATATCGAATAGCTTTGGAGTTCAAGGTCGCACACCGTCGGAACTCAGTATTCGACCAAAATTTACGCTTGCAGATTTACTGATAAAATTTTTTAGAGTTTGTCGGGGGGGCGTGACACCTCCAATTTAACCCAAATTTGCGATATCGAATAGCTTTGGAGTTATAGGTAGCTCAGCCTCGGAATTCAGTATTCGACCTCAATTTACACATGCAGTTTCATTGGCAAATTTTTATGGGCGTAAGGAAAAGGGCAGTGGCACCTCCCATAGAACCCAAATTTGTGCTATCGAATAGTTTTGGAGTAATATGTCGCACAGTTTTGGAATTCGGTATTCAACCTCCATGTACACATGCAGTTTAATTGATTACATTCTAAGAGCGGTGATCAAGAGGGCGTGGCACTTCCTATACAACCCAAATTTGTTATATCGAATAACTTTGTGGATATAGGTGGCACAGTCTCGGAATTCAGTATTCTACCTCAATTTAGACATGCTGTTTAACTGATAACATTTTATGGGCGTTTGACAAGGGAGAGTGGCAGCAATGCGCCGGGTTTCAGCTAGTAGAATATATATTATTAGAATATATGGTTTAGCTTCGATTTCAAACCATACTGGAATGTAAAGTATGCAAATTATTAGAAGGATTTAAGGTGGAGACATAAAGCCGAAGAATACGATTGGCAATTGTAAGCCATCTCGAATGTGGTATGCTACCTGGATTTATATTTATCAAACAAGCGGGCGTATTGCCAGTAGAAACTGCAAGAGCAATTTGGTATAGCTATTATTGATCTGTACTTAAATCAGAAAGGTTTACATCCGGTAAATTCGATGTAATAGGAACAAATGAAACTATTGAAAGATTTTCACACCCAAAGACTTTCTTTCCAATTGGACCTGAAAAAACTAGTTCCCCCATCTAGTTCGAAAAACAAGTGACGTAATGGGAGTTCATTACAATGCAGTAAGCAAATACTCCACTGTAATGGATTTCTTAGTTCCATTTCAAGTAAAATAATTATTCCTCCCTTAGTTCCAGTATTTACAGGAGTCCCTTCGCAGCTTTCACTTTTAAATTATTTATGACAACTTTCTTACCTGTTAAAAAATTAAGTAAATGGTTTTTTATTGTAATATCAGTGCCAGAAGATGCAGTAAAATGGCCAATGTACTATGAGCCCGGTTCTGTTAAAACAACTACATGTTCTTCAATAATTGTTTTTCTGGCAAATTTATTACCAACTTTTACTTGAAAAAAAGAATCTAACGACTATCAAAATTAAGTCCATGAATCTCTTTTTTTTTCAAGTGCGTATGAGTTTTGAATATCATTTCGCAAAGATTTTCGAGCTCTTCGAATCGTATTGCGATCGACAACCAATGAAGAATTAGATGTAGAAATCATTCCTACACCTTTAAAGCTGAGCTAACAATAAATGCTGCTGCACGATCTGATATTCTCACTCTATCGCAATGGTCTTATGGTCTTTCTAATATTGAAACTTTTTTTGGGCAATGGTATTCGGAAAAATGTCTGCATTTGCAGGAGCATATGTCAAAGAGCTTGTATTGATATTCTTTCCTAAATGTTTCGACTTTGGTACTGAAATTTGGTTTAGAAGATTTTTTTTTAGTTCTTGCATTTTAAAGTTAAATTCTTTATATTTTTCCATAATTGTGTAAACGGTAATTATTGGTAAAGATGCCTTTTCCCAGATATTATTTACAAAGATTTAACTTAGTTTGTGAACACTATCATATTTTACAGACACCATGTTATAGTCTCTAATAAATGCGTAACATTTGGCGACGTCCTGGTAAGAAGGCAATAGATTGTCGAAAAAATCAGATGATTGCCTGAAAATATGGCAATTTATAAAATTGCGTGTGTGCGGCATTTTTTGAAACGATAAAATAAAATAATGAAAAATCAAATCAGTAAGGGGAAAAATTTAAAATAATAAAAATGTTCCAGCCTTTTATGATGCTTTGCTGCTTTCTGCAATGAAAATTCACTTCGAATGATTGAAATAAATGCTATAATTTAATTCATTTTCATTTAAAAAAATGTTTATTTTAAAATTTCATGGCATACTACGATAATTTCATAATATAATAAAAAACAAGCGGAAAGAAATTTTCACAGTTTCTTGGGAAAATAACTTTAACTTCCCTACATATGTGATATATTTAACTAGATGAAAGATTTTCTAATGAAAAGCGGAATCTGAAGACGACCTCCGATCAAGCCAAAACTTTCTTTGTATATTCACAACTTTTCCACATCCCTCGTTATTAAAATTAAGATACTAATTTATTTTGCTCGAGTCGCGATCCACCCTAATGTACATTAAAAGAAAAAAAAAAAAAAACAAAGAAACAAACTAACTTGAGAACTTCCTCCTATTTTGAGTCGGTTAATGTTAATGTTGTATGGTGGAGATGCGTACTGCAACCTAAATGAGATCTATTGTATCTCCTTCTCAAAGCTCCGCTGGGTTTGCGAATTACAGAATTTCATCTAGCCCGATTCCTCTAATGAATTTGAGAATATTCTTAGGTTCAAGGGATGAAACCTGCTTCAGACTCAGCTCATAGTTCCCCAGCGCTAGTTTACGTCTGCGAGCCACGGCGTCGCAGTTTGTAAGTAGGTGTATTGGAGTCTCCTCTGCTTCTTCACAGAAACGGCAGTTACTATCGGTTTCTATGCCCAATTTTATCAGGTGGTATTTAAGTTTACAGTGTCCTGTAAGGAACCCCGTTAGAATCCTTAGATTTGGTTTGCCTAAGCTTATGCACAATTTTGCTCTCCGAGTGTTAAAATCTCTGAGGAGCAATTTGGATTGTCTTAGCTTTGGGAGGTTTTTCCAAAGGTTTGAACGGTTATGCCTCTCCTCTCTTCTTAGTTCTTCTTTTATAGAATGTGTGCCCAATCCGCAGAATGGTTCTGGCCTTTTAAAATTTGTGGCTCCACCCTGTCGCGCTAGAGCATCGGCTTCTTCGTTACCCTGTATTCCTTTGTGTCCTCGGACCCAAAGTATAGTAACAGTGTTATTCTTTTGTTGTTCGTTGAGTTTTGTTATGCATTCCCATGTTATTCTCGATGATATCTCACAGGAAACTAATGCTTTGATTGCTGCTTGTCTGTCTGACATCACAACTATATCCTGCCCTTTGTATTTCCGGTCCAGATTGAATTGTGTACACAGCTGTATTGCTAGGATTTCTACTTGGAAGATACTGGGTGTTGTTCCCATAGGTTCAAAGTGCTTCCTTCTTGGCCCGTACACCCCTGCGCCTATACCTTCGAATGTCTTGGAGCCATCCGTATACCATGATATACTGTGTGGTTTCTTGACTTGCGATATCATCTCGATGTCCCATTCTTTCTTGGTACCAAGCTTAATTTCGAAGTGTTTTTCGAAGTTGTACCTTTTTACTTTATCGGCTCTTGGTAGAACGATGTAGGAAGTGTGCATTGCAATAACTACTGATAGTTTTACCTTAACCTGTCCCCTCTTTTGCAATGCATAACAGAGTTCGCTTGGCTACTTCCTCTATGACAAGGTGTAAGGGTGTTAGGTCCAGAATTACTCCTAGTGCTGCTGTAGGGCAGGTCCTCATGGCCCCTGTGATGCATACGCAGGCCAGTCTCTGCCCCTTTGTTAGAATATTCCTCATTGTGGTTAGCTTGGTTCTCTCAGCATATGCTACTGCACCATAGGTGAGGATGGGTCTCACCATCATGGTATACATCCAGCGGAGAATTGTTGGGTTTCAACCCCAGCTTTTCTCCGCCAGGTTCCTACATACTATGAGTGCGCGCGTTGCTTTGTTTATAGTTTCCTCTGCATGTCTTCTCCTTATTTTTACTAGGTTGGGCAATATTGTTTCTGCACCTTTTTGTAAAAGTGCAGGAAAGATGCCATCTACACCTGCTTTCGGTTAAAGGATAAAGTCGGTTAAAAAGGAAGATATAATATCGAGATCGAATTTCTATCTTACAATTATTATCCTTACCGTTATTATGTTATTTTCAAGGACAATCTGAAGTAGACATTTGGGGTCAGATCGTAATGAAATTTTGTATATAATTAGTTTATTCTATTTTCCGCTGAATTGGCTATAGTTTTTAACGATTTTTATGATTTTAAAAAATATGCTATTTTCAAGAATATTCTGGAATAAAAAGATGACGTAATATCGGAAAAAATTTTCTTATATTCAATATTTTGGTTAGTATCCATAACTTCATCTAAAAAATTATAACTTATGTGACTTTATAACTCAGAACTTTGTGATCAGAACAGGACGAAATTTTGTGTAGCTCCATTTCTGTATATCTACTAGTTTGCAAAAAATGTCCTGATTTTAAGGAAAAAGCAGAGCAGGAAGATGCAATCAGATTGAAATTAAGTTTTATAGTTTACATGTTTGCTACAATACCTGTCGAATGTGACTTGAGCCAAATCGGTGCTATGCACTTTTGAAATTCGCTCCGGCCTATTGTACATGCTTCCTTTTGAAACCAGTAGCTCGTTTCTATAACTCTTCTCGAATGATTTTCTCGTTTGCTTTTCTCGAGCTGACGTCACGATGACGTTATTCTCGTTCGATCTGTTTCTGCAAGTGTGTTGAATTGAAGATGTCAGTCGAGTTCATTCTCACTTGGTCTTTGGCAAGTGACACTAATACTCGACCTTTCGAGAAAGACTTTCATTCGAGTACTTCGAATGATTTGTAGAGACGAGCTACAGATAATATATATAGCGTTTTTATAATATTATGATAAGGTAAGGCAACAATGATTTGTTCTTTTTTAAATAGAAAAAACTTTTTACAACGATCAAAAGACCATTGCTGATAACTTGAGCTATCAAACGCACGAAGAGATTTACGAAAATGCAGTAGAACAATCTATAGAAGTTTTCAAAATGTTACGAAAACTGCAGGAAAAACTAAATCCAGGTGGAAATGATATTTATCCGTAAGTAGCTGGTATAGGATTTGAGTGAAATCATTTAAAAAATCCTACAATTTTTAATCTCAAGAGCTCTTATTAACAATTCAACCCTTTGGGGCGCAATACCAGGAGGTAATCCTTTTGGTGTGCATTTCCTGATGATGGTCAAGGCACTAAAAGGAAATGCAACTGATGAGCAATATGCACAATTTGGCAAACGTGCTGAGAATTTTGAGATCTGTGGCACCTATGCTCAGACCGAATTGGGTCATGGCACATACTTGCGTGGTCTGGAGACAAGAGCTGATTATGATGCAAAGACGCAAGAATTTGTGTTGAATACACCAAAATTGAGCTCTTACAAATGGTGGCCAGGCGGATGTAAGTAAAACTTTACTTTGTTGAAATTTACTAATTAAATTGTCCCTCAGTGGCCCACTCTTCCAACTATTGCATTCTTGTGGCACAACTCTAT
This sequence comes from Dichetophora obliterata, assembly GCA_963920525.1. Classification (NCBI taxonomy): domain Eukaryota; kingdom Metazoa; phylum Arthropoda; class Insecta; order Diptera; family Sciomyzidae; genus Dichetophora; species Dichetophora obliterata. The sequence goes on from OY986437.1 coordinate 100,005,207, forward strand.
ATCAATAATAAACCGAAGGGTATTCAGTTCTTTTTCGTACAGTTGCGAGACGAAGACACTCACATGCCACTGCCTGGCATCGACATTGGTGATATTGGCAAAAAGATGGGCTTCCTCGCAGCCAACAATGGATTCTTGGGCTTGAAGAATGTCCGCATACCACGCACTAATATGCTTATGCGCAATGCTCAGGTCTTGCCGGATGGCACTTTCAAAAAGAGCCCCGTTTCGGTGCTAACCTATTTCACTATGGTATATGTCCGCTGCGTAATAGCTCGACATAATACTATTCTACTGAGCATGTGTGCCACGATTGCCACACGTTATTCGGCTGTTCGTCGACAGAGTCCCATAAATCCAGAGTACGTTTTTTCCCTAAAATATCAACTCACTACACTAACAATCTTGTCTCTAATGAACCGTTTAGCGAACCAGAACCACAGATTATCGATCATGTGACGCAGCAGTTGAAACTCTTTCCAGAAATTGCCTACAGCGTTGCTTATAAGCTGGCCGCAAGATCTCTTTGGAATTTATATAATCAGACATCCGCTGAACTAGAACGTGGTGAATACACGCGCTTACCGGAAATGCACGCCCTATCATGTGTCATGAAAGTACTCTGCTCCGCCGATTCTGCTGCAGGTGCAGAACGCTTGCGTTTGGCCTGTGGCGGTCATGGATTTCTCAACTCATCTAATTTGGGCAGTCTTTATGCAGCCGCTACTGCTGCTTGCACTTATGAGGGGGAAAATACGGTGCTCTTGCTACAAGTTGGACGTTTTCTCATAAAAACATGGCGTGCCGCAGTAGCTGGCCAGCAGTTACCACCCACAACAGCCTATCTCTCAGAGGCTGTGGCACTTAAGCAATTTCCTAAATGGACCGCGTCATGGGCATGTCTAGTCAAGGCGGTGCAGTATGCTGCAGCTAAGTAAGTGGATGTTAAATAAATGTGGTTATTTGTGGTATTGAATAACCTCTTCTTATCTCAGCAAGACTCGTATAGCTTTCGAGAGCCTTTCGCAGCGTTTGGTGGAAGGTCAGACTGAAGCAGTGGCGGCCAATAATACTGGCATTGAGCTCACACAAGCCGCTGAGGTGAGTTGAAAATGGGTGGACAGCAAGTTGTCTTCAAAGGGAAAGCAGAATTTGGTGAGATAGTTACAGGGAAATTGATTGTGTTATTTTAAACAAAAATGTGCGGCGTTGTGTTTAAAGTGCGCTATCATTGGGAGAAAATGCATTTTAATTGTATAATTTTTAGTAATGCTAGCTCTTCTATTTTTTAAAATTCCTCAGTTGTGCTGTAATGTGCTAAGATAGTGCTGCATATGCCAAAAAGATACGTAAAACATTGTATATTTGTTAATTTTTAGAGTTTATTTTAAGTGCTTTTTTATTTAATTTTTTTAAAAGTCACAAAAAATACATAACAGCACCGAGTTGTAATTTTATTTACCAAATCCAAAATTTTGTAAAGCATAGTAAAGATTAGAACTTATTTACAAAATTTTAAGGCATTGTGTTGAGGCATTTTTCGCCAAAACATGCTCTAGAAAACTCGGTAACGCTCAGTGCCACCTGTAGTGTAACACTTAGTTCGAATCAAGTGTATCAAACATATACTAACAAAATTTTAAATGATTTTAATGTCCATCTGTCGTTTAAATAAGGCTTTACTTATTTGTTTATTCGTTATTATTTGCAGTTCTTAGTGTTACAAGATATAACACAAAACTAACCAATGAAATGAAAAATAACGGTCAACTCTATTTTTTTTGAAAGTTTTCTATATGACCTTATTATTTATTATTATGTTAATTTTCTATGATTTAAATACAAATTCTACATGTTTGACAGTTGAAATCATTCTTGTTCTCGTATATTAGTTGGTGTCGGTTGTGTTTTATCGTGTTATGTAAAAGCCTTTGTTTGTTATATTCGTGAGTGTATTAAAACAGTTTCAATATCGTACAATAATAACTTAAATATTATATTGTACTTATTAATATCATTAATATACAACTATTCTTTTACATAATAATTGTGCATTTAAGTTGTGTAAGTTTAATTCTTGCATATTAACTTTGTTTAACTTGTTTAGTTAATGCAGTGTTGTTGTTTTTGCATGCTTACTGTGTTTTAGTTTCTTCTTTGTGCGGTGATTTGTTTGTCTTCAGCTCAGTGAGTGTTGTTTTTGTTTTTTAGTTTCTACTAAACTGTGCACAAACTGCCTGAATATAATAACCATAAAAGCACATTTTGCATCTGCTCATTTTTTAAATATTAAACATGGATTACTTTTCTGCAGAAAATATCGTTGCTTGTTCTTTAGACGAACTTTGCAAAAGCCAAAACATTCTGAACCCCATGTTCAGCTGTTCTGGTCCATGTGAGCAAATGTTTCATGCATCTTGTGCCGGTATTTCCAAGTCATGCCTTGACGACTTAAAATCTCTGCGATCAGGTCTTCGCTGGTACTGTGCTTCGTGTAGGGCACTTTCCCCAGATGAACTTTATTCAAAAATTAAGCTTTTTGGGGAAAGTCTTAACTCGTTAAACAACAATTTTCGAGAAATTGTAACATTTTTTAGTGAAGTTAGGGCCGCACCCAGTACCAGCGTCTATGATGAAAATTCCATTTCGGAAAATATCCCGCTTGCTTTGTCACAGACTGTTTCTTCCGGGACACAAACAATCCTTTCATCAGAAGACCAAATTATCTCAAAAAGAAAGAGAAAAAATAAAAAAACTAATAAGAAGCGAAAATCATCTGGATCTACTTCTCAGGCCAAGCAGCCCTCAGCACCGCTTTTGAACAGGAACACTCCAGTTACTTCCTCGTCACCTTCTAACATTCCTTCTTTGACTAATAGTTCAGTTTTGACTCCTATTGAGCCTAGAAATCTATCAAGCTTAAGGGCAGTGTCGAGGAAAAAAAATTTATTTATTTCACGTCTTCAGCCCGACACAACTGTTGAAAATGTATTGACTTTTATCAAACATAATAAATTGTTGAGTCAAAATGCATTTTGTTCATGCAAAAAAATAGGTAATAAACCTTCCCATGCTTCCTTTATTCTCACAGTTCCAGCTGAAGAGTTTGCAACTGTTCTAAACTCTAATTTGTGGACTGATAATATACTCGTTACAGAGTTTCAGCCTAAGAATAAGCCTAGAGGGACGACTCAAGCCGCTCGTCAATCCAAAAAAAACTGAAAAGGTTATCCCTTTACTATCAAAATGTAAGGGGACTACGATCTAAGACGCGAGACATATTTTTAAAGTCTCGGAATTTCTCTGAGGATATTATCGCACTGACTGAAACTTGGTTAAACGGAAGCATTACTGACTTAGAATTGTTTGATAACAGTTTTGAAGTTTAAAGAAGAGATAGACATGCTGACAATACTTCTGCTGTCGGTGGAGGTGTCTTATTAGCTGTAAGGAACTCCTTCCTTAGTTCCATTATTGTTATTCCCTGCTCTGCTAACTTGACTGCTGTTGATGAATACCATCCACCATTGAGCATATGTTACAAATCAGACAGGGATAATATAGTAAAGTCTAACTCAATAGATAAAGTTTATGAATTCAATTTTAAAAAAGCTGACTTTTTGAAGTTGAATCATTTACTTCAAAGTAAACTTCATGTTATTTTAGAATATGTTAATAATAACACTCTTGATGATTCAATTAATTTTTTTTATATGGAAATCTTTGCTATGTTTTCTCTGTCCGTGCCATATAGCCTCAAATTTACGAAAAATTGTGCTTACCCCTGGTACACAAAGGAGTTAAAGATTCTTCGCAACAGCAGGAATAGGGCATGGAAAAAATATGTCTGTAGCTTAGACTTGAATGACCTAGAAATCTTATATCAAAATTATTTAGACAGTACTAAGCTGAGAATATTGTCTGGTCCGAAGAAATTCTGGGGTTTCATAAACACCAAAAAAAAATCTGATGGATTCCCTTCATCATTTAAAACCTCTGACGGATTTACTGAAGATCCTGTCGTAGTTTGTGGTCTATTTGCCAATCTCTTTAAAGAGTCATTTTGTTCAGACTCTTTTAATCCTGATGAAGAGTACTTTGAATATATGAACTCTACACCCAGGGTTTCGTTGGATTCTATATCCTTTACTTCAGATGATATTTTAAAGTATATTGGATTGGTCGATGAGGATTTTAATGCTGGACCTGACGGAATTCCTGCCGCAGTGTTAACACGATGTGGTTCCGTTCTAAGTCAACCACTGTCCATGTTATTCAATAAATCAATTAGCGAAAGTATTTTTCCACTTTTTTGGAAAAAATCTTTTATAGGTCCTATCTATAAACAAGGTTGTAAGAACGATATAAACAACTACAGGCCTATCGCGAAACTCTCGTCGATTCCAAAACTTTTTGAGCGCCTCGTATATGATCGTGTGAAAATTCACTGTGGGAAGGTCATGACAACTCGTCAGCATGGATTTGTTACTGGCAGATCCACTGTGTCTAATCTCCTCGATTTTACAATGTTTTGCTTAAATTAATTTTATTCAGGTAACCAGGTCGACTGTATTTACACTGATTTTAGTAAAGCATTTGATAAACTGCCACACAACTTAATTCTTTTTAAACTAAAGTTAATGGGTTTTCCACAATTTTTTTGTAAGCTGGATTCAATCGTATCTGACAGAGCGATCTTATCAAATACGATTCCGAGACGTATTGTCAGCTGAATTTATTGCTGAATCAGGTGTTCCTCAAGGTAGCCACCTTGGTCCACTTCTGTTTATTTTAGCCATTAATGATGTAACCCACATCATTAAGATGATCTAATGCGGAGAAAGTGCGAAAAAGTTGTAGTAGCTGAACTCTATTGTTATTGCATGTTTGTTTATTTAAATACAAATTCAAGTTGTTTGATAGTTTAAAATCGTTTATTGAGCTTTAGATCAGGTTAGAACAATTAATTGCTCTAACGAATTTTTTTTTCAAAGAAACCACAACAACATTTTCAATATGGAAAGGAAAACATCACTAGCTGATTTTTGCACCACATAGGCGATGAGATTTCAGTGTCAATTTCTCAGTTTTTCTCCCTTTCATAATTTTTTGTTGCTGTTCTTGTCGCTTAGTTTAGTGATGCTTTCCTTTTCATATTGAAAATGTTGTTGTTGTTTCTTTGGAAAAAATTCTTTAGAGCAATAAATTATTCTAACCTGACCTAAAGCTCCATAAACGATTTTAAACTATCAAACAACTAGAATTTGTATTTAAAATCAAGAATTATTTAAACTATCAAACTTTTACAATTTTTATTTAAATCATAGAAAATATATTTTTTTTTTATTTATAAATATTTCAGTTAAAGTGTTGCATACTTTTGTTTTACTAACATTTATGAGTAGTTTGAAAATATTCGCTTCCCATCTGAAAAAAATAAAGTTTCGTTTTTATTGTCAAGACAAATTGTGAAAAGTGACATTGCCCATAACTGATAAAATATTGCGAATTTCTGTTAAATTTGCAATTATAAGAACACTATGATTCTATATATTTAGAATTTAAATGTACGACTTTTTTCTATAAATTATTTTGTTCACTCGCATAACACTGTGCACCGAGATAGAAGTTGCTCCGAAAGGGTTAACGCAATTGCCATTCTCTTAACTTTACTCTTAATAATAATCACTCGTTTAATACTCAATTCTTACATCTACATTTAGCTTCATGGTCGCGCTTTTCTTTGCTCCACAATTCTGGAGCAAGTCACCGGTACCTCAGCTAATCAGCACTCCCCCCGTCTTATCAACGTTTTGCGCAATTTGATGGAGCTTTTCTTGGTGGAAACAGTGCTGCGCTACATGAGTGACATTTTGCGCGTAAGTTTTTTGCTCTTTAACACTTCCACAATCTATATTATTTTTATGATATCTTAGATGCTTACTTGTTTCACGGTTAAATTATCATTCTAGTTCATTCCACTCACCGATTCTGATTTGCGTGCTTTGCAAAAGCGACTAGAACAAGCACTCAAGAAACTACGTCCCGATGCGGTAGCCATTTGTGATGGCTTCGATTATAGAGATCAATCGTTGAGATCCGTGCTGGGTGCATATGATGGTAATGTTTATGAACGTCTCTTTGATGCGGCCAAGAAAAGTCCACTGAATCAGACACCAGTGCCAAAAGCATTCGAAAAACACTTGAAACCATTCCTAAAATCAAATATGTAAAGTTGTTTGAATTGCTTGATAACACCGCACGACAGCAGTTTTCACACACGAAGTAGGCCATATACACATGTAACCATGGTATAGGGATAGAGGCATGGCAAAATTAGACAAGGTAGTGTTAGGGCGGAGCGAAACTGTCAAAACGAAGTTGACATTTCATACAAAATCTGCAACCAATGAGAATGCATTTCGAAAGCAAAAATTGGCAAAAATACCAAAATGGCTGAGCTTGACAGTTATGGTCACTAAGAAAGAGAACGCATTCAGCCCTAACTCTACCTTGTCTAGTTCTACTATGAATAGAGGTAGCTGCAGCTCTGACTGTGCTCTCTTTCCATACTGCCATGTCTGTCAAATTCAGCTGTGATTCGAATGGAAACAATAGAAAGAAAAGTTTTGCTTCGTTTTGACATTACCGGCAGTATGCTCTCATCTGCTTTCTTACTTTTTCTCTAGAACTTCTGGATTTTTTTTAAAGTACTTATTTAAATATAATTAAAACCTTTCAAACATGACAATATGGGTATCAAATTAAAAAAGACAATCACTAATATAAAAAAAAAAATTAAAAATACGCAATGAAAACACATTCATCCAAATATATAAATTAGTTTAATTGACTTATGTTTGATTTGAAACTTTATGAAAATAATTTTCAATTTGTTTGAAGTAAAAAACTCCATTACTTTTAATACCAAACTAAATTTTTTATTAAAGAGAGTGTCCTCTCACATTGTATACCAATATTGTCATGTTTGGAACGTATAAAGTATTTATATAAATTTTTTCAAACAAAAATATCTCTTGCTACTTAAAATTCCTTTAAAAAAACCCTTACGTTCTTAATGTGAAAATGCAGTTTTACTATCCTTTGCCTGTAGTTTCACGTTTATATGATTTGCCTCGTGTGTGAAAATTTTTTCCGATAATTTTGGTACGGTGTAATCGACAAAATGAATTTTATTAAAAGACTTTATATTTTTTGTTATTCGTTTACACAATAATAAATTGTATATATGATAGTTATGTATGTATATAGGATGTTTGTAAATAAATTTTTTTGCGTACATTGATGATGGATTCAATATGATTTTTGATTGAAGGGTGGAAAGATGGACATTGGGAAATATGATTTTGTATGGTTTCAAGGACAACAATTGCAATTGTAACACTGAAAGATGTTATTATGCAACAAGATTTGTACATATTGTTTAAAATGAATATTAACCTTAGCGGGGTACAGATGAACACTCTTGAGTGACACTCAAAAATTCAACCACAAAAATTTCTTTGGTTGGCTCAAGACTCATTTATAAGGTTGTGGCACTTGAGAGCGAGCTCGGTCGAAAATTACAAAAATACAAAATTAATAAAAAGAAACCAAAAAATAAATCTTAAATTTTTATGATAGTTGGTTTGATTTTTCGATCGAATAAACGTTTTTAAACTTTTACGATAGCAACTTTTAGCCTACTCTACATTTATGCATACCATATGAAAGAACAATAAAAAAGCCATTTTTGGTTTTGAATATTTTTTCAACAACAAAAATTTTCACCAAAGTTTTTTGCGAAATAAAGAAATTCGTTAAGGTTTTTTTTTTTGGAAAATTATAAAAATTAGAAGGCAAACGAAAATTAAAATGAAAAAGATTGAAACACGATTGGACGATCAATTAATCAAAATTAAAAATAAATGAATATAACCCTTTGTAGCATAACCGCGTTATTCACTTTTAAAGCCAGCACTTCCATTTTTTATTGCTTTTTTCTATTCCATAAAAAAAAAATTAGTAGTTACTAAAAACTTTTTGTGTGTTTCAGGTACGAAAGTTTTTTTGGTGTCAATTTCTTAGAAATTTTAAGAAATTTGCATGTTCCTATAGAAAACGAATTTTTTCTAATAAAAGACATCTAAGCCAAGAATGTTTGTATTTGTATTTATTTATAAGACATTAGTACAAATAAGAACTAAGTTCTTTTACAGTACAACAAGTAAAAATACCTATAAATAAGTTAAGATAATAAACAAATTGTTTATATATAACAACAAGTTAATAACAGTGACTATAAATAAGATAATGAATTACATTAGATAATGATTAAGAGATTAATAATAATTAAATCAAAATAAAAAATCTTGTATCAATAAATATAAGAATAATAATATGATGAATAATATAATGAATGAAAAATAAGAATATGTAAAGAAAAAAGAGAAAGGATAGAAAAATAAATTAAGTTGAAGAAGTTAAGAAGTTGAGAAGTGAGTTAAAATAGATTGCCTAAAATTCTCCGCCCGTTCGATTTCTCTTAAGTTACGTGGTAACGCATTCCACAGTCTTATGGCATTAATGAAAAAAAGATTGGAAGAAGTTAGAGAGCCATGTCTTGGAACTATAAGTATCTTGCATCTTCTAGACAAACTGAACTGCAGTTTTTCATATAGGTAATAAGGAGTTTTACTATGTATTATTTTATGAAGGTAGATACAGTTTCTAGCATTTAAATAATCAACCAAACTGCACCCAAGTAATGCATTTCTGAAGTGAGAGAGGTGGCCAAACTTTTTTAAGCCGAAAACAAACCGCGTGGCATAGTTATATGCAATATTAAGTTTTAGCAGGGAAGATGAGTTGAGTTTACTGTACACCACGTCAGAATATGTTATAACAGGTAAGACAAATTGCTTTACTAGCACTCGCCATAGATCAAGCGTACAAAGACAAGCAGACATTCTTAAATTTCGCTTCATTCTAAAGTAATTTCTTAAAGTTACTTACCATAAAGATATGCAATTTCCAAATTGCAATAATATACATTTTAAAATTCTTGCATGCCAGATTATTTACCTTAAACATTTCAGGTGTTTGATTAATCTGAGGATTTTAATATGTTTGGCAATGACAAAAAGGAGGTAGGGGGAGTGGGGAGGGTAGATTACTATAAGGAAGATTTTATATAAATCAAAATGTTTGTAATTACTCTAGACACAGAACTGCATACTTAGGCCGCACGCATAGTGAAGCATATGAGCTGTGCTGTGCACAAAGCGTTTTGCTTATGAGTTGCTTATGCTTAGTAATTTTTGTTTTAATAAAAAAAGGACCTGCCTCGAATTTTTGCCGGCGCTTAAAAACGCCACTGGTTCTAAATATTTAATATTTTTTTTGTATTGTCAGCCGGCATAAAAATGCACTCAAGCTTTGAATAATTAGGCCAGCTGATTGAAGCTTGTTTAATTAATGATTTTTATTTTGCAAAATCGGTGTTTATAAAGCTAAATAACGGTATTTTTAAGCTTCCAAATCATATATAAAAACTTGAATAATAATAATACATAGTGTTCAATACTATAATAACTTAAAAGTGCATGAGTGAAAAGTAAATATTAACTTAATGTGTAAGTGCGTATTGTAAATAAATATAACTAATATAATAACAATAAAAGTGCGCGAGTGAAAAAAAACAGAACATTAACTTAGTGCGAAAGTGCATAATGTAAACTTAATATATAACCACTGGTCATTGTGCGTGGTGAATAACAACATACATAGTTACAGTGCAATCAAAAAGTTTGCGTACAGTTGGTTGCTTAACTCGGTGCGCACTACAACAGCTCATATGCTTCACTATGCGTGCGGCCTAAGAGATAAATGGGGGCGTTCGAATTATATTGAGAATTTTAAAACAAAACGCAGTTTTATTTCATCTGGTATGAAAAAATAGATTTTAAGCCATCATTTTTGATAGAAAAGAGATATTGGGGTAATTTTTTCACATAAATTATTTTTGAGACTTGACTTTTTTGTAAAATATATAAAAAAATATTTTGGAAAAATAGACTTCGCGGAAAAAAATCAAAGGGGTACCTTGTTGTTTTGATGACAAAAACAGAAAAATAGGTTTTGCGCTTAACTGGAAGAATTTTGCAAATAAATGCTGTCATATGAAAAGTAGTCAGATGTGCAATTTTTACATGATTTCATTTTTTCAACAAAAGCAATTTTTGAGTAAAAAGTCAATATTTTTGACCTTTTTTGACAAAATAATAAAACATATATACACTGACCTAACGGTACAGTTTAAACAATTTTTGTGAAGTGCTTTTATTGAACTTTTGTACAAAAAAATATTTAATGAAATATATTAATAGACAGCGGAGATATTTGCATCGAAAGACCAAACTTTGATTTTGATGCCTTTTTTTTCGCATTCTTAGGCAACGATGATGTATAAAAAGTCGTTGTACTGAAAATTTCTACAATTTTGAATATATGTGAGTGTTTTTGATGTCAAAGTAACAAAAAATTTTTGAAATTAAATACACAAAAAACTCCGATCAAAGAAGTATTATAATAACAAAAATTAAAGTTAGTTGAAAAATTCGGAGGGAGCGTGGCATGCTAAAATCTTAGTATGTAACAATTTAATCTGGGATGCACTTGGTATGTATACCTAGTGTGATCGAAATACGTTGAGCCATTTAAATTTGTATAAAGGCAAACAAACAAACTTTTTTTTTTTCAAATTTTTTCATCTTTATTGAAATATAATTAGAATTTTTATTACTATAGCTTATTTCCCCGCGAAGCCTTAGGCTTGTATGCAAGGGTATATACAGAATATACAGAGTAAGTTATGTAAATAGATAAGTATGTTAATAAGAAGATATATTCTACATATTTTGTACATTTTTTGTTCGCTTCATTGCGATTTTATCAAATATTTTTTAACAATATTTTTAAGTTTATATTTATTTTGAATATTTATAAGATTTGCTGGCATTGAGTTGTAGATGCTTGGCAGTTGTACGTGCAAGGTGCTTTTTCCATGTTTATTGTTGAATCTCAGTGTTTTAAACCTGCCTGCTGCCCGTCTTCTTGTGTTACACCGATGATCCACAGGTTCCAAAAAATTGTCGTTACGAAATTCATTAATAATTGTTGATTTATATATATTTTTTATGTTTAAAATGTTGTGTTGTTTAGAAAAAGATTTTAATCTATCAGAGTTATTGTTTTGAGAAGGTTCGTTATTCGTGCTGTTTGATGTTTGATGTTTGATTTTGAGTGTGGGCTATATTATTTGCGTTGTTCATTTTATTTTTCATTAAAATTTTAATAAGCCTGTTTTGGGTTTGTTGCAAAATCTTACAGTATGACGCGTTTCCAAATGCTGTTATTCCATGTCGAAGATACGATTCAGCTAGCGAAAAGTAGGCTTGCTTTGTTACTGTCAGTGGGGCGCAGTTATTTAAATGGTATAGCACATAAGATGTTTTACGTAGTTTTTTGTTTAGTGCTACTATATGATCTTTCTAGTTGAATTTTTGGTCCACAATGACCCCTAGATACTTGTAGTTATCTACTTACTCAATCAAAGTATCGCATTTGTCGTTATCCAGGTTTTGTGAAAATCTGTTTTTGTGGAGACAATCTGTGTCGTGGAATTTTATTTTTATATTTGATTTGGGTATTTGGGGTAGCCTAATATGCA